>PNEQ01012004.1:0-152287 GCA_003012365.1 Medauroidea extradentata | reverse complement strand
CCTAACAATAGCTAGGCGAAAAGACTTTTGCCCTAGTTTGTTTCAACGCCTTACGTGCACATCTGCAGTTCTGTTTCATGGCTATTGGCAGCGATTCTATGGCTATAATTTGATTGAGCCAATTACAGTAACGTTCCTGAAACACCACACAACTGTGATTTACCAGTAGAATCCCAAGGCTCGTGAGAGTTAAAATATCCAATCACTGACCACGGAGCAAAACTGCAGGTGTGCACGTAAGGCACCGAAACAAAGTGGGGCAAAATTATTTTCGCGAAATACAGGGGTCCCTAAAAATATCGTATGGGGAGGGTAGCCGAGAGCAGTGGATCACACCCCGAGAGAGGACTGTCTGACTTGGTATTCTCTCTTTCCCATTTTACCGCGTTAACAGTACACGTCTTATAAATTGAGTCACAAGTTTGTCAATAAAAGATTATTGCTCTCTTTAGTTTAAGTGCCTTACGTGTAGTTCTGCTTCATGCTTATTGGCAACGAGTCTTTGTACAGACACATACATAATTTGACTGCACCGGTCAAAATATGGTAATTGTGACACCATACGTCTGTAATTTGTAAGGACAGGAAGTTTTCGTGAAACGATTTTTGCCCCACATTGTGTCAGTGTCTTACGTTCACACCTGCAGCTATGCTTCATAGTTAGGGACCCCTGTTTTTCACGAAAAGAATTTTATCTCACTTTGTTTCTGTACCTTCCGTGTACATCTGTAGTTATGCTTCGTGGTCAGCGATTGGATATTTTAATTTTCGCGAGCCTGAAGATTCTACTGGCAAATCACATATGTGCAGTGTTGCAGGAACGTTATTGTAATTGGCCCAGTCAAATGATAGCCATAGACACGGTCCCAATAACGATTAAGCAAAGCTCCAGATGTGAACGTAAGGCACTTAGACTAACTGGGGCAAAATTCTTTCGCAAAAAAAAAACAGGGTCCCCACCCTCAGACCATTGGAGTTACGACATTATATCACTAGAGACCCCTGTTTTTCACGAAAAGAATTCTGCCCCATTTGGTTTCAGTGCCTTACGCCTACACACCTGCAATTCTGTTTCATGTTTATTGTCAACATGTCTTTGTAAAATGACGTGTGTCATCTGACTGAGCCAATTACTATAACGTTCCTGCTACAACACACGTCTGTGGTTTGCCGGTGGTATCCCATGGATCGTGAGAGTTAAAATATCCAATCACCGACAACGAAACTGCAGATGAGCACGTAAAACACGGAAACAAAATGAGGCAAAATTCTTTTTGCGAAAAACAGGCGCCCACGAAGCAGAGGTACAGGTCAGGCACTAAAACAAAGTGGGGCAAAAATTTTTTCGCGAAAACTTCCTGTTTCTAGTGATTTGCTGCCATTAGAAATTCAAGACAAGTGAGACCTAAAATATCCAATCGCTGATCGTGAAGCCAAACTGCAGTTGTGAACATAAGGTGTTGAAACGAAATGGTGCAAAAATAGTTTTGCCATAAATTCGTGACTACTTACGAATAACATAGTTGCTTACGTTTTGCGACATTATGGATCGCTAGGGCCCGGTAGTTTTCGCGAAAAGGTTTTTGCCCCACTTTGTTTCATTGTCTTACGTGTACACCTGCACCTCAACTTCATGATCATTGGCATAGTGTTTTTTGTGCAGAGTCATTATTCATTTAACCGTGCCAATCAGTACATAGTTAGCTGTGACACGTCACGTCTGTTATTTGCGGGTTTATCTCCCACTCGCTGGGTTTTAAGGGCGCTCAAGTGGGGAAAAATTCATAATTTTATATTTGTATGAAATATTATTAGTTTTGTAGACATTACTTAAGAGTACATTTACCTCTAACGTAAAAAAAATTAGCTCAGCCAGTTATCCCGTAATGTCACTTCAAAGTCAAAATTTGCATATTTTTACTTCATACAAAACTTGAAAACCAGTAAATATAATGAAATGGAAAAAATCTCATCAATACGACACGTCACCGTCTACGGCTTGAAGCATATACAAACCCATTATAAGATATTTTTGTGTTTAAAATAAATTTCTAAAAGTACCAAAAATATTTCAAAATTTTGAAATTTTTTATTTAACATAAACATTTTTGTAACGGGTTTTATATGCTACAAGCTATAGACAGTAACACGTAGTTTTGATGTGATTTTTTCCATTTCATTATTTTAACTGGTTTTCAAGTTTTGTATGAAGTAAAAATATGCAAATTTTGACTTTGAAGTGCCATTACGGGAAAACTAGATGAGCTAATTTTTTTCCGTTAGAAGTATGTGTAGGCCTACTCTAAAGCAATGTGTACGAAACTAACACTATTTCATACAAATATAAAATTATGTATTTTCCCCACTTGAACAACCTTAAGGCATCCAATCACTGACCACATAGCAGAGATGCAGGTGTGCACGTAAGGCACTGAAACTAAGTGCTGCAAAAATCTTTTCGCGAAAACTCCCGGGCCATGTGGATCGCTGTACCACTCTCACCACAGACTGAATAGTAACAGTAATGCAGACGCGAAGTTACGTGGTTTGGTATTGGCGAACTTCGCCGCTTATTGGCTGCCCGAGACTGTTGATGCTAGCCCCGTGTCTGTTTGGCTCCCTCATGTTATGGCAGGTTTCCTATTGGCTTGGCTGTCGAATATGAGAGCAGCTGCCTCCCGCTGATAGGCAGTAGGTGTTTCCTCCATTTTGCTGGCCAGTGAAGACATTTTGTTGGCGTGTGTGACTGATTTTGCTGGCCTACTGATTATTTCACTACTGCATTCCTAAATATATTCTGTGCTCTTACATCTACATGATTCGTCACGCAACCGGACACATTTGATGCCAAGGAATGTTCCGCCGCAATTATTGTCCGGATAACGGACAATCGTGTGACTAATGTAGTTTATTTTTTATGTAGTTTTTCCAACGCAGAGTTGATGTCGATATCTCAGTACACATTCCTACTACTGGCATGTCTAAGCACGTCGTGTCATTTCGTTAGAGGTGGTTTGGTGTAGTCCGTCGGGTTGAAAGAAAGTTGCGATACATTCAACGGTACGGAAGGGACTTGAAATCAACAGCGGATATTTGTTATTCAAAATATTGACAATCAAGCAGAAAGTGATGCCCAAGACCAACACTAATAACCATTTTATGTGATCCAATTCCAAAACGTTCAAGAATGTATTATTATATTTTTTCATATCTATCGTGGGACATAATTGCAACCACTATACCAAAAATAATTTATCGCATTGCGTTTACAGCTGTGTTAAAGTCAGTAATGGTTTTTATGGAAGTTACACACTGTTGAGATACATTCCCAAGTAACCTTGCCTTTTCAAATAATAAAAATAAAAGCTTTTAAAATAGTATCTACTATTTACTTTTTAATTGTGAACCTAATATGTAGGGACCCATTATTTCACGAAAATAATTTTGCCCCACTTAGTTTCAATGCTTTAAGTGCCGACCAGCAGCTGTGCTTCGTGATAAGTGATTGTTAGGGACCCCGGTTTATCGCAAAAAGAAATTTACCCCACTTTATTTCAGTGCCTTACGTAAACACCTGTAGTTCTGCTTCATTGTTATTGACAGCGTGTCTATGTAAAGAGCCGTATCTAATTTGACTGAACAAACTGCAGTATCGTTCCTGCAACACCACACATCTGTTATTTATACATAGAATCCCAATGCTCGTTAGCGTTTAAAAAAATCCAGTCACTGACCACGAAGCATAACTGCAGATGTGCTCGTAAGGCACCGAAACAAAGTGAAGCAAAATTATTTTCGCGAAAAAAAGGGGTCCCTATTGATTGTGGTTTTCAACTCTCAGTCCATCGGTGTTCTGCCCGCTAATCACAGACGTGTGGAGTAGCAGTAACCATTTTCTGATTGGCACAGTCAAATAAGTGACGCCAATACATGACATACATGGTGCCAATAAACCCGGAGCAGAGCTGAAAATTTGCACATGAGGCGTTGAAACCAAGTGGGCAAAAACATTTGAGCAAAATGCAGCGGTCTATACTATAAGTAGAGCAGGATTATTTCAATGGATTCATAGACAAGTAGCCCAAACTTCTAACCAGTCCTTTACACGCACTAGCTACAATCAACTATCCATCGGCTTTCAACCGTAGAAACAGGTAACAAGATACAACTGCTCGAGATATATAATATATTACTGACTTGCAGTCGTCAAAACAGCTGTCATCCCATCACAGAAGTGACACTGCATTAAACGTTCTCGACGCTTAACCTGTCCCCGCGAAACAACTGTGCCACTACTAATACGAAATATTACTCATAACTAGTCACGAATACACTTCAGTGCCAGAAAGATAAAACAAATAGTTTACTTGTAACATTGCAGTCGTACAGGCCTATTTTTTTATATTTTTATACAAGCATATGTATAATGGAGTATTCTAATTTGTTTGTAGATTTCTATGTAATTTAGTTCCGAATGATACAATGTTTTATGGTAATGAAATGTTGTACATTGCTTTATTTTATTGCATCATACATTTTAAATTTCAATCAGAGCATAATAAATATAACCATTAAAATTGAGCTGTAAAGAATTGTTCTACAATAATTGTTCATCCGAATCGACGGTCTGCTATCCCTGCCTCTAAGATCACAGATCACACGAAATGGATTTCGGGACTAAGTTATGACACCGTAGTCAAATTTTTGGATGGTTTTTTTTTAAGGCATGAGTAGTAATTACGACAATTTAAACGACTTAGGGAATGTAACATAGTATTATATATATATATATATATATATATATATATATATATATATATATATATATATAAGTACGCATTTTGCACACAATGCATTTTTCGGTAAACAATTTTTTTTTTTTTTAATTTGCTTTGGGGTAACTAGATAGTGATTCTTGGTGAAAAGAAGTTTGCAACGATTTGCTTCAGTGCTTTACGCGCACACCTGCAGCTCTGATTCATGGTCAGTGAGTGGATGTTTTTAACTTTCACCGTATCGGAATCCTACCCGCAAATGAGACATACGTGCGGTGTCGCAGTACCTTGCTTTGATTGGCATTGTCAAATTAGCGTCGCCTCTGCGCTAATTCATTTGGCAAAAGTTACCATAAAGCTGAGCTGCAGATGCGCACTAAATGCAATGAAACAAGTCGACGCAAAATTATTTACACCAAACGTCACTGGCATTGGGCATAGACTTGTTTAGTAGGAGGCCGTGACCTTAGACATGGCAACCCTGCCGAGAAAGATCTTTTCATTAGCGCAGTGACAGTGCCATACATTTTTCGCAGAAAGAATTTCCCCCATTTTGTTTGATTGCCTTGTGTACAAACATATTTACAGTTCGGCTTTGCATGTTTCAACTCTTACGGGTCTTGAGGTCATATCCGCAAGTCACATACATGTGCTATTGCAATAACCTTATTCTGTTTGGCGTAGTCTAATGACTGACGTCACTTCGAAAAGACTTGCTGACAGTAACCATTAGCTGCAGATGTGCACGTAAGCACTAAAATAAACTGGGACGAAATTCTTTTCACGTAAAGTTTATGGCTACAGACGAAATAGTAATACAGACGCGAAATTACGAGGCGGCTCATTTGATACGGGCTAACTTCGCCGCTTAATGGCTGCTCGAGGTTGTTGATACCAGCCCCGTGTCTGTTTGGTCCTGCACGTTACTACAGGTTTCCTAGTGACCTGGCTGCCAGCTAGCAGAGCAGCTGCCTCACGCTGATTGGCAGGCGGTGTTTTCGCGGTGTTGCTGCCAGGGAAGCCATTTTGCTGGCGTGTGTGAGTTCGCCGTTCCACTGGCTATTTCACTACTATATACCTAATTATTCGGTGTTATGGCCCTACGCACTGAACTCTCCAATGGTAATGGCCTTCCCTAACTCGTTAGTCTGTCTTACATTTCGACGAATCAGGGAATGTCTGCCATTGGAGAGCTCGGAGCGCATTTTAAACGATTCTTCTTGACAGGGTTGTCGTATCTAAGGCATCGGCACACTACTAACGACGGCTATGGCTTGAGTCAGCTGCTACATCCTTCGTATGTGATAATATATTTTCTGACAATTGTAGGAGCTGCCTTACCATTCACCTCTGACTGGAGCAACGATAAGAAATTACTTAATAAATTATATTTGATATTTAAACCTACATATACGCCAAAACAGATTTTTTTATCTCCATAGTATGGCCAACATTGTGGCAGGATCTCTTACGCTGCTCTTTTATTACCCTGATAACTTGAAACAAATAAGTATTTATGCTCTGAAAAAAAATAAACACTCGAAAATGTCTTTTCAGTTTATTTTTCATTCATCGTGCTGCAATATGTTGCTCAACTCAGTCCAGAAAATGTTTTGCTTCCGTAAGCGATATCGTAAAAGGTGACAGAACAACACCGAGTGTAATTAAATATTTAAATCCCTATTATTGTTCTCGCGAGGGTTTTTAGGTGCAGAACACTCTTGAATACTATCATCACTGTTTGTATGACGAACACCAAAAGAATGACGTGATGTTAAACTCTTAAAGGAAAGAAGCTACTCTTTATAGCAATGCTGTACAACCGCAAATCCGTAAAAAAATAACGCTCGAAATATTCGTACCAGAACTGTCATGTAAAGAAAATAAATTTTTTACTATTAACTTTCCTTGTTGTTACATGGTTTTAATGCATGTGACGGCCAGTTTAATACAGACAAATACATTTAATTAATATTTTCTTCCTTGTTAACTACTATATTAAAACTAAAATAATAACAAAACATTTTACCTGTATTATTCAGCTGAGACATAAAGTACCTGCCTAACGCCTTTTCTTCAAACTAAATTCAGTGTTAATTTAAATTTTTTTTTATATCTATAACTACAAATGAAAAATACAGATACCAGCTTATTTCAATCTCTTTCTCTTACCTACTGAGTTTCGCGAAGTCACTGCTTTGTTGCTTGCCTTCAGTATCTCTTCCACTACTTACAGTCTATCTCTCTATACATACATACACATGTATACACACACATATATATATACACACACACACACACACACACACATATATATATATATATATATATATATATATATATATATATATATATATATATATATATATATACCACACACAGTGCTACAGGGATGGGAAAATTAGCGTAGTTTTTGAAAGATAATTTGATGGGCGCCAGCTGACCTATGCGGTTGGCACTCGAGCCGGCACGAGATCCTCAGACCTGGAGGGTCGTGGTCGACGACTGGGATAATCCCTGTATCTGCTGCCGGTGACGAGAGGTAGTTTAAAACGCGAAGGAAACTGTTAGCAGTCCCACGCCACATCACACATGACAAAAAAGAACACTGAATTTAACTGAACTCTAAGGAGGCACTAGACAAAGAAATACACAAATGACAAAATACCCTAAAGAACGGCACTGTGGTGCATGCGGTACAAAGGCGAATGATGGTCGCTAACCTGAAGTTCCTCTCACTGCTGGTACGTAAATCAAACACTCGACACATAGGCCTACACAATTCGGTTAAACAAGAATGTATTAGCAACGAAAGTAATGTGGTGATACATCAATTGAAGCAAGCATGCGAATGTGAGCCCCGCACTGGCTGACTTGCTGTACGAAACACCACTTGGGGGTGTAGAAAAATGTAATATGAAGTTTTAAATCTGGTCGGGCGAGAGTCTCACCAGGAGATGGCATATTCGGCGGGCGAAAAACCAAAAATGTTCCAAGTTATGAGACAATGGCAATCTATGCGATTAATAACGAAAGTTGTACCCCTCCAAGCTGTGTAACACATGACCACCCTGTGCGCCCACGTGCGAGAGACTGTCCAGCCTTGGTTCAACAGAAGCAGCATGGGCTGTCAGGGCGTGCCAAAACTGAAAATCCCCTAAGTGAAATAAGGGTGAAATGAAGATTACACATATTACACATGATTACAAGAGGACATAATCTAAAATACAAAATATTTAGCAGCCATTAAATAGGTTTTAAGTCATTTTGAGGTTCTGTGGTCTAAAAAATGTCTGTGTTGCGAATGGTGCCAAAGGTATAAACACTATAACTATCCATTAAGGTTGTTTGATAGGACGATACCTTTACGTACCCTACAGTTCCAAAACACAAGACAATAAATATTACTGAAAGACTTAAAAATACTTGGTGGTAAGGATTCACAGAACAGTTCATGGCTGACAGAATAGTATATAAAATGAGCGCAGTCGCGTGGGGCCTCCTGCGTAGCTGGGTAGCCCAGAGTGTCTCCCGTAATGTACCTTGAGTGACTAACGCAGTAGGCGAGGGCAACAAGGACTTAAAGGGTGATGCTGGACAGTGTCAAATGTCACCCCTCGGGGAAGCCATTTGACATCACGCCTATCTTGCCTGGCTGCAGCACTGTGGGGTTCGTCATGGACAGGGCCGTAGCTGCATTGGTGCATGGTTGCACCAACCTGCCAGCGTGATGGTTCCTTTATTCATTGCCTCATGGCGGGGCACAGCCTATCCAGCACCCACTCTATGGTGGATGTCTTCTCTGCTGTCACCGGGACATCAGGGAGCCACCATCGTCGTCAAGAGTGACGGTCTGTCAACAGATGTCTGGTGATGTGGCAGGCTGGTAGCCATGCCGTCTGCTGGTCACTGCGACACGGGTGAGTAACTAGACACCACCCATCCCCGCGGAGGTGCCTGCTGAGGATGTCCACCCTGGAGTGGTAGTAGTGGCCTCATGACCACTGGTTGGGTTGTCGTGTCGGCCCCACCCTGTGGCAGTCTGAGCTATGGGGGGTCTCTCGGCATAGGAGAGCGCATCTGAGGGCTTTTTGCAGAAGTGGGGCATAGCAGTGTGACAAGTCCCACTGGTGTGAGTTGTGCTAGGTCACCACAGATGTCCTCTGGTCCCCTGTGGTATGTCAAAATGGTCGCAAGAGTGGGTACACGCACATGTGTTCTGCCATGGCCTACTCTCGCCAGAGGCTGGGTGCCAGGGGAATCTTCTGTCAATGTTTCTAGTGTGCCTAGCAGGCTCATGGCATGTGAAGTGGTGCCAGGCGCAGTAGTGGACGAAGTGTCTATTAAGGTGTCCTATTCCACCAATTGGAAAGTAGGTTAGCAAGTTGTGTTGCTTCTGGTGATGGCATCCCCTTCAGGCATCTCATGGACCCTATTTGATGTGGTGAAGCCGGGCTCCATGTGCCCATCTTCCAGCTATTCCACTTCGATTGGTGCTGGCTGATGACCGACCTGCGAGCCACAGTTTGCTGCACCTGTGAGTGTGAGTGTTGGTGCTTCCATGGCCCCAGAGTCATCACAGTAGCCTGCACCTTCGGGTAACTCTTCGCTTGCTTATTTGTACCAGTTATGTACAGGTCCCCCAACCTAGGTCAGGTTATGAGAGAGTGGTGTAGCAGACATTAAATGGTATCTACTGCACAGTAACCTGCCCCACACTTCCCCTCCCAGCCAAGAAGAGGAGAAATGACAGAGCCCTGAGTATGGCATTAGCAGGTATAACCTATCAACAGCTGTGCACAATTTTCCTGGTTAGGGGCAGAAGGAGGAGGAAACTTATTCTCTGGACGTCGCCATGACCTTTCCTAACTCGCGTGACCTGTACCTTCTCCCAGACAGAATAAGATGGTGTGGGGGCCACTTCATTTAGTAACTAGACCTGTGCTGAATCTATTCAACTGGTTCGACAGGGGATGTTTCTTGGAGTAAACCTGATCGCCAGGTCGCAATATTCTGGGAGGAGAAGTTGATGTGGGCACCCAGGTTTTCGTGTAGTTGGCTTAATGTTCACATACCTGCTGAAGAATCATGATTTGTACTTCATCCCTTGGGGTCTCATATTGTTCAATGTCGCTGTGGGGCATGGCAATTCATCTGGGCGAGCAAGGTTTCTCCCCTTCAGCAGTTTGGGTGTGGATTTTCCTGTTGCTGCATTTGTCTGGGTGTACAGACAAAACAGTGAAGCTGGTAGGTGCTTCTGCCAACTAGAGTGTTCATCCCCCAATCTGAGTCTGCATCTTTAAATGCTGGTTCCTCCTCTCTGTATTATTTGCATGTGGATGTTAGAATAATATCGTGTAATGTTCTACTTTCCATCCTCCACAGAACTCTCTCCAGCAATAGCCTATGAATTGGCTCCCATTGTCCATAAGAGTACTCTGGAGACTCCCCACCTCGAGAAAAAACTCAATTTCAAGAATTTTTACAATGATATTGGCTCTGGTGGTGCTGACTGTGTAGGCTTCTACCCTTCGGGAGAATGTGTCTGTCACAACTACGAAAAAATGCTTCCCTTGAGTGATCCGAGGATAAGGGCCCATAATGTCAAGGCATAATGTCTCAAAGGCTCTGTTTGCTGTCGTGGTTTCTGTTAGTGTTGACCACCTGTTCTCAATAATTTCAGGGCATTACAGAGTTTGCAATTCCAGATGTAGTCGCAGACAGACCTCGAGATGCCTGGCCAGTGGTACCTGTGGGCAATGTTCCTCTAAGTTTGGTCCACTCTGGGGTGGCCTGCCAGACTACTGTCATGGGCATAATGTAAAAAGGCTGTGCGAGTTGTGACAGTGACATACACCCACCATCGACTGACAGGTCCCATTGTGTAGGTCTCCAGGCAACTGTCCACTATGTGTCAAGTTTCAACACACCGTCAGGCACACTCTTCCCTCCAGCAAGTGGATTCCAATGCCATTGTTTGGTCACAGATCATCCCCTGATCCAGTTCTTCAGCTGAGAGTTCCATTTACATCTCAAAAATCAGTTGGTTTAGTAGGATGGGTTGTGTCACAGTATTGTACTCCCTCATGTTGGTCGGTGGCAACATGGCTTCCCACTTGTTAGGGTTGTGTTCGCAAATGTCCTCGCCAGGGTAACGTGACAGTGCATCGGCCAACTCGTTCTCCATGCCGGGGACATGTTCCACTTCGAAGTCAAACACTTGCATTAGCAATGCCCATCGTGTTAGTATTTTCGGGCTTTGTGCAAGTTGCACAATCGTATCAAGCTCCTGCTGTCAGTACAGAGTGTAAGGCATTGATATTCCAAGTACATCCAGTACTTCTTGAGGGTCCATACTATAGCCAGACACTCCCATTTGTTGAAGTCATACCTCTGTTCGACACAGCCAAACATAGTGCTGCCATAGACTATGCCACGGTGCTCACTATCATCTCTGGTTTTATAGAGCACTATGCTTAGTCCTTCTTGGCTGGCATCTATCTACAGGTACAAATGATGCATTGGGTCATGGCATGTGAAGTGGTGACATTTGCAGTTTCTCCTTAACTGCTCGAGATGCTTGCTCAGCATGATGATCCTAATGGTACTTGACAGTTGTTGCCATCAACATTGTGAGGGATGCTGTGATACTGGCAGAGTCCTGACTGTACTGGTGTAACCAATTAATGCGATGAAATAATCTTAGAAGTTGCTTTCGGGTTCTTGGTGCTGCCCATTCTTCAATTATATGTAAATGTTTGGGGGTTGGTTGGTTCCCTTCTGCAATCAAAACAGGTCCTAGAAAATGTAGTTCAGTTACGCCGATGTGGCATTTGTCGTTGGCACAGGTAAGACCAGTTACTGGGAAGCATTCTAGAACGAGGCCAGATTTTTCAGGTGATTGTCCCAATTATCGGACCACACAACAACATTGTTCATGGCCTGAAAGGTGGTTGGTGCATATTTCAAGCCGAGTGACATGGCATGGAACTGACTGGGAGTGCAGTCTGGCAGTGTGAATGTTGTCTTAGGTCTATCTTAAGGATTGACTGGTACCTGCCAGTATCCTGACCAGAGGTCAAATAAGGCCATAATCTTAGCAGCTCTCATTAGGCTCAGGGTGCTTGCTATGTCGATGACTGATGGATTCGAGCTTGTAGTAGTTTTGTTGACAGGACAGAAACACAAAATCTCCAGCTTCTGTCCTTTTCAGGTGCCAGTGTGATGGCAGAATTATTGTTGTTTTCGAAAGGTTCGGTCATGTCATCATGGAGATTCTCAGTTACTTGATCTTATATTATTCGGCGGTGATGTGGTGTAATATCGAGGCAGTGATAACTGATTACACAGGTTCGTCATTGACCATCGGAATATGGTGTTCTGTCATGGTGGGACAGTGTAGATGGTCCATACCCATGAACACATTACTCGGTTCCTTAAGGATGGCCTGGATGGCCCCTAATATTCCTCTGGGACAGCGTCATCAAATTCGTCTAGCTTGGCTGTGACGAGTATGGATGGTTGATGATAGCTTATATTGTAAACCATATTCTGTTCGAAGAGACCAAAGTGAATGTGGTCACAAGCCTCTTCGATGATGTATGGACATATCAACCATGGTTCTCCTAGGATAAGTTATTCCCTGAGGTTTGCGATGACCATCACTAGCATTTCCATATCCTCACCACGTATGGTCAACATCGCGATGTATGTCTTGGTGGTTTGGCCCATGCCTTCGTGCATGACGAGATGTACGATTCGTGTGTCCCGATCTCGCCCGTACGTCATGCATTTTCCACTTACGAAATTGTGTGAGGTGGCAGTATCGATCAGTGCGATGAACTGTTGGTGATTCACTATCACTGAAATGCATAGTAAGCAATTACAGTTGTGGTACGTTTGTCCTAAATAATATGATTCTGTTTTAATATATGATGGTGGAATTTTTGGTTGCTGGTCTCTATTGTAGGGGTAGGTGTGAAAAGGTCTTCTTATCCCTGAGGTCCATGTCCCAGTTCGGACTGGTTTGCCTTTCCACAGCATAGGCAGTCTTTATGCCAATGCATTTGGCAGCCAGGACAGTAATGACATGGTGTGGTGGGCACAGCCTCTGTGGTCACAATGCTCCATTGTACAGGCTTGCTTTCATACCCATAATTTGGTGGTTACTTGCCCCACCACATCAGCTGGCCTCTACTTGGGTGGGATGTGCTGAGATGTGTCAGGCCTCTTACTGTCAAACTGTGTGGGCTGGTGGTCTGGTCTGGTTCGGTATGAACTGTGATGGAATTCTGCTCTGCCTCACGCTATACCTGCAGCCGTGCGTGCAAAATAATCGTATACCTTGTAGATGGCTGGACGAAGTGCAGACCAGTACTCCAGTAGAATCGTGTGAAACACCTATTCGAGGACAGTGGCTGAGGGTAGGTGGGGAATGAAACTTGTTATGTAGTATTCCCGGTGGACACAATTTTGTTTTTGGCTTTGGGCTTCTGGCACTCATTAAACATGTTTATCTTTTATTTGTAGGGTTATGAGCAAAATGGTGTACCTTATGGGAAAATGCTTCTACGAATTTCTCCCACATCATCTTATACTTGGTGGCAGTCTTCCACCATACTTGGGCATCACCTATTAGTTATACCCTTACCACACTAGGCCAATCTTCAATTGCTACATTTTGCATGCTATGTGCAGCACACACTCTGCACAGAATATCTGTGGGTCTTCGCTAAACTCGCCAACGAAGTCTGGCAGGTCTAGAAATTTCGCCACTGTTGTGGGGTGTTGTCTAACTGGTTGCGCACTGCTAGATGATAGTGGTTGTGGCGAAACTTATCCTGCCAACTGTGGTGTGAATGGGTGATGCTTGCTTCGGCTAAACAATATTTTGTTGGCAATACCAAGCCTCGAGTCCTCCAAACAAATTTGATTATTTCGCTCGACCAAATTATTCATTTAAACTCACTTTGTTTGGGCCAATCACACATTTGGTTTCTACAGGACGTCGAATAAATATTTTGTGTAGTCAAACAACTCGTTACAACTTGTCCATCAATTAATATTGTTAGTTATAAGTGATGTGCATTGAACTAAAATTTTTTTCAATGGACTAAATGATTTTGTTGGCGAAACTGTATCCATTTGGTTAACTTGTGGAAGGCGGCAAGCTGGTGTGCGCGAGCGATAAGATGGCGAACACTGTATACCTCAACATTCAAAATATAAGCTTGTGCGACAAGTACGGCGTCTAAACTGTTAATCAAAATAGTTAAAGGATCTTAATTTTAGTTACAATGATTTCAAAGTGGCTAATTCGATTGATCACAAATGAAAATGCTATAAAATTGAAAAACACTGCAGCCGCACATCTCGTTCTAAATGCTGAGGTGGACAGCGATAGTTTTATTAATATAATTTGATGTAGTTTACCTTCTCGCAGACGGAAGACAAACGTGTTCGAAAATACAACAGTACAATCGTAAAAAAAATCCTTTTCCTATACAAATAACAAACTCATCGCCACCGAAGTACCCACAGCTCAGTTGGTTAGGTCACGAGTATTAAGAGGCAAGCCAAGGGTTTATGGATCAATTTCTTGGCCTTTCCATATTTATTTTTTTTATTTCCGAAAATTTTTAAATTTATAAAAAATAATTTTTTAGTTCTCAAAATATTGCATGTGCATTTATTATGTACAACGAAATATTTTGTACTGTTAACAAATTGCGGGAACGAAATAATTAGGTACGAGCAAACAAATATCAAATTGCTCCTATACAAACATTATTTGGTTGATTCAAACATATTTTGTTTACACGAATAATTTTTTTCTCGGTGCATTGGAACTTGGGACATAATAATATATATACACTGATAACATGCAAACCAGCACTATCGGCAGTGTGACTCTCGTTGGAGAGATGTTTTTTTGGGTGAAAAATAACCTGGGGTTTTGAGTTGAATTTTGGCCAGGCGAATAGATACCTTACATCCGGGGCACAGAATATTTCTGGTACATGCCGCAGTCTGTTCAGCAATGCAAAATAATGTTGTAGGAAATGCTTTTGCGCATCACATGCAGGATGTCAGGTCTCGCCCTGCTTCCTGTACTGGTTGCAAACGATAAATTCGAAAATAATGTGTGTGTTGAAGCTGAATTGCTTTGTTGTGGTTAATGTGACAAGGATGTTGTATGGTTGACAACGGAAAATGTTGACTATGAATTCGTATTTGGCAAAAGGATCGGAATCTCTTACCTTATTGCAGTTGGTACACTTGTCCACTGGCCATCACTCCATCGTGGCTCCAGCAAGTCGATTATGGATCTTTTAGAGCATGACATCTTAGTTGATACGTGTCGTTCGTAAGTCGGGCTTCTTAAGACTCTATATGAGAAAATTTCGATTACGTTTCTGTCCGTCGTAACAGTTTCGCGTTACACAAGACGTCTTAAGTAATACGCTTGAAAAACAAATGTTGGTACTTCTATGCTCGGTTATCACCACAATTACGTATTCGCTGGCCAATCAATAAAAAGAGGCTTCATTTGTCATCGTCGCAAGCTCATTGTTATTTATAAACATCAAGTTTTAAAGGTAACCAGAACCTAAATAACTTTTTGACAAAAAGGCAAGATCAATTATTATTTGTAGTATTTTTTTTTATTATTTACTCTTTAATACATGCAAATAGAAACTATGCTAATATGTAACTAACGCTTGTTTTCCGTGCAACATGCGAGGTTATGTAATTAGGTCTATGTATTCAAAACAACTTACCAACAAATTCAAAATTATTTCGCGTGATTAATTTAACGTTGTGTATAAAATTCTGAAATTGTGTAGTCTTAAGAAATAAAATATATGCAAGTACACTAAAGCAATTCATCGTAGGCCTACTTGGTTAAAACAAGTAAAATAACTTTTAACCTCTCACGTGGCAATTACGAAATGTGATGCGGCGCAATTCTTATCTGTATTCTTAGCGTTTTCCAGTAAGTTTATATACAAAATTACTTATGCCAATGCTCAGAAATTACTTGTATAAATAACTATATATTCAATTTACTGATACTAATGATGCGACGACTTAACTGAGACTCCCGTTTTTGGGCGCCTTAGTCAAGGCTGGGTCGCCATAATTTTGACGCGTCTTAATTCATCGGTGGTCGCATTTTGTCGTTTGATGTCTTACCAACGTCACGTTCGAGTTAAGACGGGCCAAAAATAGATCCGTAATCGACCTGCAGATGTTCTGCATAGCTCGAATGCACATCGCGGAAGCGCGTAGGTAGCGCGGTGATCTTCGCTGGCATTCCGATCCCACCCGCTTGTTGACACCGCTGCCGTTGCCAGAGCGACGACCCAGGAGATGCACGGGATCGCGGTCGGTACAGTTGCGCGAGCTTGGATGGATGGTCGTGGAGTGGCGACGTTCGGGTCCAATCTGGTCTGCTCGAGCCTGCTTGGCGATGCTAGTTTCGGGTCCAGTCTGGCTGCCTCGGTTGATGCGGAAGACACGGGTGGTGGGAAGCCCGTTTACTGCAAAGGGGGACACCAGTCGACACAGGAAGGATCAGTGGGCGTGCACCTCCACTCGCTGTCCTTTGCAGTAGTATGTGCTTGCCTTGCATCGCAAACTGGCGGCATTCCTTCACTCTCGGCACACAATGCGCGACAATGGCATGTCCCGAATTCCATTGTTTCACCTCACATTCGTCATGCATTTACGATACTGTTCCCGATGAATGCACTAGCACGTTAGCCACACAAGATGCGGCGTCAATCGACGGTCGCAGTGCTACTAGGATGGGAAAATTGGCTGTGTTTTTTAATATTAATATTGTGGGCGCCAGCTGGCCTACACGTTGGCTTTCTGGCCACCACGAGATCCTCAGATCTGCAGCGTCGTTATCGGCGGCCTGACTAATCCCATCTGCTGCCAGTAACGAGACGTAGTTTAATGCATGATGAAAGTTTTAAATCCCTTTGGGTGAGGGTGTAACTGGGAGATGGCGTACTCAGCAGGTGAAAAACCAAAAATGTTTCAAGTGATAAGACTATGGTAAACTAAGCGATTGGTAATGAAAGTTGTAGCCCACTGGGCCACGCAACACGCGACCAAACCATGCGCCCAATGTCGAGCCTTCGCGCAACAGAAGCAGCATGGGCTGTCTGGGCACGCCAAAACTGAAATTCCCAAGTAAAATGAGGGTGAAATGAGGATTACGTGTATTGTACATGATTACAAGAGGGCATAACACTTGTAAAATCAAACAAGAAATATTTAGCAACTTTTAAATCGCTTTCTAGTCTTTTTATGGTCGTGTGGCAGAAAATATGTCATGTTGCGAATAGCACAAAAGGATATAAACATTATTAACTATCCAGTAAAGTTGTTTGAAAAGGATGTTACATTTATGTACATTACAATATCAAATACAATATAGTAACTATTACAGAAAGATTGCAAAACACTTGTCGGTAAGCATTCACAGGACAGTTGGTGTCTGTCAGGGTGGTATACCACTTGTGTGCAGCTGCGCATGGCATCCAGTGTAGTCGGGTTATACCTTGGGTGACTGCAGCTGAAGGCTAGGGCAACAAGTGCTCGAAGGGTATACATACATATATAGGATATCTGTGAAAGTGTGTTATAAATTTTGCTAGATGGATACTTGTTAAAAATAAAGTAATGTTGTATGATACAACTTTCTGGTTAGGACAAAGACTATGGGAGAAATTTGCGACTGATAATTGACACGGAAAACTAATATGTCCTAAAAATAACAAAATAATGCAGAAATAAATAATGACCAACTAGTTATGTAATAAAAAGATGCAATTTTGAATACAGCTCTGTTTTAGAAAAAACAAGTTAGAGGCAAAGTGTTTAGAGAATGTAGCGAAAGAAAACATTTCTTTATATATATTTTTTTTTTTTCGAAAATGTGACGAGAAGAAAAGTGTCTGTTCGGACATATATTTTCGATATACAACCACAGTTACAAATATTTTTTCGTATCTGTGTGCATTTGCTACACATTCAGCACAAGTCAGTTAGGTGTCATAAATTCCCTAAACTATCGGAATATTCTGCTCAGCTCCAATTTTTTATGCCACCCAGTGGATATATGTGACATTAGAGTATACCAAATTTATTACTAACATAATAAAGTTTTGACTGGAATTGGTCTGTCATGTATGCTCCCTGAAACGAGGTTAATTGAAATTTTGTTCGGCAAGTTCCAATTCCATGTGCATAAGTGGTGTTTTGGACTAGGACTCAATGATGTTTTCCCATGTCTATTCTTCACTCATCTGCCCCAAAGTCTCTAAATAAGCCGACATAAGATCCTAATTCCCGAGGGGCGTCGTAGATCACGTCCGGTATACTCCTCGTCAATTAAGAAATAATTGCAATCAATTTTGTGTTTCGCGAGTGACCTCGTGAATCCGACGTCCGCCTCACTCTGAGGTTCGGGACGCACGGCCCCAAACTCGTACTTCCCGCGAGCAACGGCGCGACCCTGCTCCAAAACCTGACAGCCAGTCCCCGAGTTATATCGTCACCATAGCCACGCCTCCTCACTACGAAGCATCAGATATTCTGACAACTATGCCATTTATTTTTCCTTACTTTAAATTTTTTCTCACAAATGTCGAAACATTTTTCCATTATTATACATGATATGAACAATTTCACACATATTTACATATGAGCTCTGAAATTTTTAATTGTAGACAAAAATATTTGACTTAATTTACAAAATGACCCCTGATTGGCTGCCCCCTACTCTTCCCTTTCTTGGGTGGTCGTAGGCCAGTGTCACTTGAGGCGGCTTCCGCTTCCCTTCCTTGCAGAGCAAGACAAATGTGATTGTTATTAATTTTCGAACAGCTCTGGAGGCAGAGCCTCGCAACACGAAAGATAGGGTTGCCCTCTTTGTCCAGAGCCCCCTTGGAGCGACATGTCCCTGTTCGAATGTTGGAGAGGGAGGGGTTGTGGGTTAGATCATCACCAATGCATACTATACTAACTTCCTTCCAATGCCAGCCACAAACCTTCTTACAACAACATTATTTTTTAAGTGAAATATGTGCATTCAATTAATATAATGGTTAACTGCTCTTTCCAATCGGCTACACACTAAATGCCGATTATATATACCCTCAGTGGCGGGACTGCCTCTGTCAGCATGGCAAGAGACGTGTGCCACCACTTCTGCCACCGTATATTTCAACTCACTTTCACTTTTAATTTCCGCACTGCCTCAACGACACACCAGCCATACTCGTTTATGGTTCGATGCATCAGCTAGCCATCCCTTGTAGGAGAGAGCAAGAGTGCTTCATACGCTCTTATCGAGCCCAGTAAAGAGAAACATCGAACTCAGAATCTCCTGCCTAAACAAACGCAGTGCTTCATGCGTGACATGGTCCAACCTTCCTCTGAGTGACCCTATGCAAAGGCTGCCTTTCTCTACCGCCACGCAATAGCTTTACAAAAATTCTCTTATCCACTTTCCTGGCATTCTCTGTATCCTGACAGTACAACTATTTACAACTCTTTAACTAATACCCAACACATTCTGCCGTACAGACGCAAAATTGGCCTACTCTTTAACTGATTTTTCTATTGAATAAAACTAGACTATTTCAACTCTTCTATAGCTAAGCCTCACAGCTAAGCTTCAATGATCTACTAAAATACTTATTCGCTACTCTCTCAACTAGTTATCTGCCTGATATCTCCTTAGTTTATCTACATTATATACACAGTGCCTCTGCAAGCTGCCAGATTCCACTACCCATAGGCCTCCTTCCCTACCTTTAGTTCGCACCGAGCGATCGCGTATGTAATCCCGCTGTCACGGAACCTAGCTGCGGGGGATTGTCGCAGCTAGTCATTCGTAGTTTTCCGCTGCATCGTGGTGCACTTGTACCACATGGGCATAATTTTCTCTCTCGGGCGGTCTCCTGTTTCCTACGCCCTAATGTTCTGTTCTCTGCAGGGCCTGGTTACTCTCCTCTCTTGACTGCCTACCATCGTCCCATTCAGGTCTTGAAAAAACCCCTGCAGAGCCTTTACCCTAGCTTTCGCCTCGGGTCCTGACCTGGTCAACCCTGTAGCCATGACGTCCCTTCCAGCACTTCTGGCTGTTCCTCAGCTCGTTCTGAACTTTATTTCGCCCCTCAATCTCTCCCCTGGTGTCCTAGGTTCGCCGCTCGTTCCAGTGCTGTGCTTGATTTCCACGGGCGCCTTGCATTTCAAATCGCTTTATTAGTGCATTGAAATCGTCCGTGCTCGAGTCATCCGCTGTAACTACTGCATTTTGTATGTATTGTGGCAGGTGTTTTGCCAGGTGGTGTATCAGCCGCGATTGAGTAAATGCATTGTCGAGGTGCATGTGCTCTTCGACTATCTCGGGAATTTAGTCTGCCATCGATATCCGGTCATCTGCGATAAAGCACCCCTGATAAATGTGGTATGTAAGCTGATCTTGCACCATAGGCGACTAAAACCGTGACATAAACACCGCGCGAAAGTCATCAAACGAGTCCCAATTATCTGACGCGATTTGTGCCCACTTGTTCGCGGAACCCATCTGTCGGCTCAGAAACAGTTCTACTCTAACTGCCTCGCAACACGGAAAATTCTTTACAAATTTGTCCATGCGCCTTATGAAGCGAATCGGTTGTGCATGCTCTGCTAAACCACTAAACGTTGGCACTAAACGCTTGATATTCTGCGACACTACTGCAGTTACTGTAGCCTGAGGCGCAGTATGTTTTTTCGCTTCTACCTGCACTTTTTATATCGCAGCTGAGCTCTCTACTCGAATCACTCGGCTCTCGACACATCCACATTTTTCTAATGTCACCTGTGTTTCTGCTGCGATGTCGCGCAACTGTATCTCCTGGCACTTTGTAACCTTCTCTACTCATACGCCTATATCTCGTACAACATGCTCGACACCTTTGGTATGACTTTCGAGACTTTCGCGGAACTCAAGTCGCACTTCTTGTACATTTCTTTCCCGGTTCACATTTACCTCGCGTCGGTGTTCTAAGAATTTCAGCTTGGTCTCTACCTCGAGCGTGTCTACCCTGACTGTAAGCGAATCTATTTTACCCATCAGGCATTCCTCCATGTTTGCATTCTCATTCCTATTTTCTTATTTAACGCCCCTGTCTCTCGTCCTACTCTATCTTCCATTTCTTTCATTAATTTCCAACAAATGGCTAAACATATCCTTAACACTCATCGACTCAGTGTTTTATTTTTCTACCCCCATCGAACTAACATCAGATATACTTGACTCACCTGAAAATGTCACTCTGAGGCTGCCTGAACCAGGCCTCGAACTCAGCCCGCTTATTTCGCAATCATTGGCTCTACCAGAAAACATTCCGCCGGGTGCAACTACTTCTAGACTATCAAATATTCCCTCTCTTGGGTTTACTCCTACGATCTCCTCTACACCTGCACGTTTACCTCCTAGAGCCATCCCATGCTCGTCTTGAGAAAGCATCTCTGCCTTCTTTCTGATGGCCAGCCATTGCCTCGTTTCCAACGACTACTGCAAGAGAAAGCTAACTACAGGTGTGTCGCATGCACTGATACTAACACACATACTACGTAGTTGTTCTTCAGGCGTTGCTTCTCTTCTCTGCATGGCTGACTGTTGAAACACTGCGATTAACATTTACACCGCTGTATTCCATGGTATATGTGACTTAACACTTACACCGCTGTATTCCGTGGTATATGTGACATTCACTTAGGCCCCACGTCCACACAGGTGTTGCCCCAGGTGTCGTGATGGCGTGTAGTCGAGCAGTCTTCCAGGCACAGCAATTCTTCCTCGGTGCTCATAGGCGGCATGTCGGCGCTCGTAGGAGGCGTCACAGCGCTCGTAGGTGGCATCTCGGTGCTCGTAGGTGGAGTCTCTACACGGGACCCTCACCGCCACTGACTCTGCTCCTGGTCGCCGACAGATCCACTGTTTCTTGCCACAGTCGCGTAGCTCTTTCGTGCACAGTTCCTCTACCTCAAGGCCGCAGTTCTGGTGCGTGTCGAATTATTTATATAGTTCGTCCACACACTCGAGCCCCATGTTGGGTGCCATATTTATGTTATGTTTACGTAGGTAAATATATCACTGATGGATAATTGCTTATATAACTATAAAAATTAATGTATTATTGAAATAGAGTCAAAGTTCCGTATATGGCAAGCTGCCAGACATCGCATCAGTGTCTTTACGAGAAGGCGCAACTCGTGTCACTCCGAAAAGAACAATTCGTAGATGTTCCCGTTTATGTTATACTGTTCAGGTATTTTAAATCAAAAAGCTGTTTAATTGTCTCATTTGTTCCGCCAAATTTCAAACACGGGAATTTGCGGTACTCTGGTTTGTCCAGTACACGAAAGTGAAATAATAACAATCAATTTTGCATTTCACGAGCGACCTCGTGAACCCTACATCCGCCTCACTCTGAGGTTCGGGACGCACAGCCCCAAAAGCGCGCTTCCCGCGAGCAACGACGCGACCCTGCTCCAAAACCTGACAGCTAATCCCCGAACTGTATCGTCACCATAGCCACGCCTCCTCACTACGAAGCATAAGCTATTTCGACAACAATGGCGTTTATTTTTCCTTACTTTAAATTTTTTCTCACAAATGTCAAAACATTTTTGCATTATTATACATGATATGAACCTTTTCACACATATTTACATAAGCTCTGAAATTTAAAATTATGTACATAAATATTTGACTAAATTTACAAAACGGGCCCTATTGGCTGCTCCATACTCTTCCCTTTCTTGGTTGGTCGTAGGCCAGTGTCACTTGGGGCGGCTTACCCCTCCCTTCCTTGCAGAGCAAGACAAATGTGCTCGTTGTTCCTTTTCGAACAGCTCTGGTGGCACAGCCTCGCAACACGAAAGATAGGGTTGCCCTCCTTTTCCAGAGCCCACGTGGAGCAACATGTCCCTGTTCTAATGTTGGAAAGGGAGGGGTTTGGGGGTAGACCACAGCCAATGCATACTATACTAAATTCCTTCCCATGCCAGCCACAAACCTTCTTACAACAACATTGTTTTTTTAGTGAAATATATGCATTAAATTAATATAACTGTTAACTGCTCTTTCCAATAGGCTACACACTAAATGCCGATTACAAACTAATGCCAGTAATACAAAATATGGGTAATGAATGTATATTCGCACAAATAGTGTTTTTACATATTGAATCCAAGATGTGAATTATTACTCAATATCCTTACTAGAAAATTATTTTTTAACATCGGACGTTACGAATAAAGAAAATACTAGTTATCATTTAATTGCTGAAAATGAGATCTTAACAATTAAATTTAAACTAGGTAGAAAAATAAAAGTACCTAATGCTTATTAAAGAGTCTTTATGAAATTTGAGTTAAATAAAGGGAAATCAAACTACTTTCAGTGCTGGTAATGAAATTTTAACCAATGTTTGTATCATGAAAAGTTTAGTAAAACAACATGAAATTCAAAGTATAGGAATAACTTTTTTAACTGTTTTAAATTAAAAATTTTCTTTCTTAAATTATTTTTCGAGACAGTGTGTGAACACCAATTATCTGACCTCACCAGCCGCTACTGCATATCAGGCATCTATCTTCTCTCTGAGTCAGATGGAGTTTAATGATTCACGCGACTTGCCAACTCCCTTTGCTAGCAGATTGTCGGCCTCATGACAAGTTTTCACATCCTTGCACTGCGAATAAGCACAGCACCCCACGTACACATTCTTTCTAGTATCACAACATGCTACCTTTTTCTTTAGTTTTGTTCCTTGACCTCAAAAGCAGTATCAAGGTATTTGCAGTTGTACTGGATTGTCGTTGGTCAGTACTTCGACGATGCTTGTTCAACGATTAATTTTTTTCCCTCGGGACATAGGTCTCTACTGAGACCAAAAGTATACACAGTCTCCCTTCACACATTATTGTTTTATTTAAATGGTGATTATTGAACATAATATTAATATTTGTGTACATGTAAGCGTAGCTGATGAGGAACCAGTTTACGAATGACATACAGACCTGCATCCAAATACTTTTAGATGCTTTATCACTGGTCAATTCAAGATTTCTGTCGAGTTTGTTCAAAGAATAGTTTGGACTTCTGTTCACACCATTCTGTGTAGTCTGTTTGTTCCGAATATAAGCATGCCAAAAAACCATTATCTGGCACCTGGAGTCTCTTGTGGGGTCAAAATAGAGTAAATGGTTTTGAACAGAAGCCATTCACAACGATCTTCAACTTGTACGGTGCTATCGACGTCACAAACTGGGCAGAGACAACCACATTTTCAACCACTATATCACATCCTTCGTCTGTGCTGGCATTAGTTTTTACTGTCTCTGAATTGAATACATTTTATACTGCACTAGAGGCCTCCACTGCTGCAATAATATAACCTGTACCGGAGTCATCTTGCACCATGCCTCAGTGAAATAACTCAGTAAAAGTCATCGTGGACACCAAAATATTTATGAGATACTCATTCCGTGTACTGAGACTATTAAATAGGGATTTTATAATGCATAAGTTTTTCTAAGTCAATGTTTGCATGTTTTACATTCCTATCCACTACAAAAACCAATAAACATAACAAAATGAAGCAACATGTCACGGGCTTCTGCTTGACGTATATAAAACTCCACTCCAAAGAAAAAAACATGTGCTGAAAATTTGAATTTTTTTAACCATATAATGTGGACATATGCTTTCATAATATAACCAAGGTAGTCGAAGTGTTTGTTGAGTCGAGAGGGACAGTAGCCAAGATCAGGCAGCTGTTTTCATTTGCACATCTCGAACATTTGCATGATCTAAGTAAAAAAATCAACATCCGAAAAATACTTGTGTGGACGGAATCGTGCATTGAGCGATTTAGACAGACAAAAATGTCTTGACATTGAACTGCAATAATGATATATCTTGAAAACTGTCTGTCGCGCTCACACATCTGCCAACACCAAATACAGTGCGAACGAAAGTGTAGTAGCAGGGTACCGACGAACTGCAACTCCAAAATCACCCATTAACAATAAAAATGATACCAAGAGGAGACAGTGGTGCTAAAGTTATAAAACCTGGAATGGAGCAATGGAAGAATGCTTTTGAAAGTTTTCTGTTTCATGGCAATGTTCTTGAGTGGACACCGCCATCCCAAGTTTACAATTCACCTTGTTTACATCCAATAGCTAGACATGGCCGGAGACTAATCACATGATGGGCAGTCATGTTGTGGTATTCTATCAGACCCATTATTATCCTGCAATACAACTTCAGAACAAAGAAAACAAGTGAGTGACAAGCACATTTATGACAAGTGTTTAAGGTGCGCAATCGCCTGTTAATCTGAGCTGCTCATTCTGCATTGTGTCCTAATGTCGTTTTCCTTTAACCATTTCAGCGGGTATCCCATCATTTTACTTCTCTGTCACTTTTAGGAGCATTCGCTGCATGCGTTTGCAAAAATTGACTGCATTCAAAATGTCTTGCAGACTGTGATATTAAATTTTTTTCGATAGTTTTAATACACTATATGACTTCACACACAGTACTGAAACGATATTTTGTCAGACCGATACAAAAATGCACGAATACTGGCCATGAAACATATTACGAAGACAAATCAAAATGTGACGAATATATAAGATGCTAATGTAAGCTGCAAAACGTTTATATCTTCCGCTACTTCTGACATAACACCAAACGAATAACAAATGAAATAACTTCTACAGTCACTATGCGAAGCAGGAGTTTTAAAATTGGTACTCCTAATCATAGTAATTAAACAATTTATGTAAGGCTACAGTTCATAACCACAGTGCAGTGAAAAGTGCATAATATTTTCATCTCTATATAGTCCTAACAAAGTAAGCAGAGTACTACATTTTGACTACACCACGGAAAATCAGAGAAGGATGTTTTAAATAGGATATTATACACTGAACTCTGAAATACATCTTATAAAGCAGTGTCATGTCATATGCTTTGTCTGTGGTATTTAACCATTTTAACGAAATGGCATTTACAGAATTAACTAAGATGCTAAATAAATATTTAATGGAAAATTGAGCTTTTCTAATTTCACAATTATTTAAACTGAGTCGCATTTCTGACAGAAAATAAACTGATACAGAGAGTAGGAAAGACTTTCGACAATTATGTGGGCAGGATTCTATTTCTCAGGTCTTCTAATGTCACTCTCAAATATTGCACATTTAAATCCCAACACAGCACAAACATATTATTACAAACGTACATAAATGCATAATATGATGGCAGATAATATATATAATAACATTTAAAAGTTTAAGATGTTCATGTTTGAGGCATGCTCAGGTTCGAGAACAACTCATTATCCTTTTAGTAACACTGCTTTTGAACCTGTCATACATAAATTAGCTTTAGCTAGAGAAAGGTATATTTTGACAATTCAATGACCAGAATATTAGAATTTACTGTTCTATATATTCTGCGTGTATTGTGTTTCCCGAAATGTCTGTAGTTCTGAATATACTGTTAAATAAATGCAACGAAATGAGCTGTCATCAACATTGAAAACTCTGTGAGTTGTGTACTTTTTCCTCCAAGGAGTTTTATTTCGCGAGCTGCAAAGCATGCCTATAGCACGCCTGTTTTTGGTGCCTGCGAGTTGGTGTGCCTGCAGAGCACGCCAAACATACTAGAACAGGACTTGGAATCTTTTAGGTCTCCACGATTGCTCTAATATATTCTGAACAGCACAGTACACGCATGTGTGGAGTAAAGGATAGTCAAAAAATTTTTAAATTTCCTGAAATCATGTTTTAAAACTGTTATATTTGTGTATTATTGTAATCAACATGTGCCCAAATAGGGTGAGATGAGTAGCAATAAAGTGATTGGATTCATCTGCAATAATTTAGGTTTAAAGTTATGAAAGAAATGACGTAAAGCATTATACAGGCCTATACAGTTCTCAGTTATGTGAGCACTGTTATGGTCTGGTTACTGTTCATCCTTTCAGGCAATTTGTATATTTTTGGCAATTCTTAGCTTACGAATAGTGTATATATCGGCCTCATAAAAATTTAATGTTTTGGACAGTAATTAAGTCAATAATCTTATTAGTATTAGCAGATATATCTTTAACAGCTCACAAATAGGACAGTAAATATAAATTATTAATTTACTTGTTTCAGGAATAGTACCACATTTACTGGGTCTGCAGTGCAAATGATCAAGGATAACACGCCAGGAAGAAACTCAGATAATCACATTCAGGAGCAAGAAAAACCTCACCATGGAAGTGTTATTCGACAAGTATGTATTTTAATATTTAAATACTTAGGTTGAATATAAATGAACAATGATATTTAAATACAAGCTTGCATTGTAGTTATAAATTAGATATGATAGTTTATAGATACATATATTAAGAAAGTGTATTTGTTAACAATTATTTACATGGGGTGTTCTTATGTATATAACATTTTTAGGCCTATTTTAAGTTTAATAAATAACCTCTTCACTAGAGAAAGTTTTCTTTCTTGTTGATATATATATATATATATATATATATATATATATATATATACATACACACACACCTACATAGTAGATTTGAAGTGTAGTTTCGAATGCAGCACCCTTATTTATTTTTGTGAAAATTTACACCGAAAACTAATTCCCAGAAATTATCAAAATATTAAGGAATTGCTAAAATTTAGTGAATGCAAATGATCGTAAATTAAATAATAATTTTTCAATAAATTTAAGTGTCCAGTGACTCTTTATGTATTTAAATTCTATTTCTATTTCATGGGAATTTTCGTTTGGATTTAAAACACAAAAATCAGCACCAAACAATTCAATTTTACATCTTCCCAATAATTAATTTCATATCTCGTTTATTCACAGCAATTACGATATTGAAAAAACCCTATTTTTCCAACTAAACAGTTAACAAAATTAAAATTGTAAACAATATTATGATTATCTAAAATTTACAAAATTTGTTCCATTTAATAAAAAAATAATAAAATTGCATTAAATTTTATTTTCAGTACAACACAATCTAATAAAAAGTTTATATTAACATTTCCAAATTCGAAGTATTACATTTGAAGATTATTTTTCTATGTCTTTCATTGCACTTTCCATAGAAATATTATCCATATTTATTCACTTAAAAAAACATATGTTTTTTTTTAAATTACATATTTATAACAATGGTTTCATTTCTAATTTTGTAGTTATATCAGCAGAATCAAAGTCTATAAATTTTTTTCTCATCTCTAATTTCTAAAACCATATTTTTAAGTATAATGGTGTTTATTAGAAATAATATTGGGTAATGTGGTTCATAATAAATCGCATCTAAATATGAAACAATCGGGTTTTAATGAAGCAACAATACAAGTTTGCTGTGTTTAGCAACACAATGAAAGTGAATGGGCTATTCCCGAAATCATAGTGACTCAACTCTACTTACATGAAGATCCACAGCTAATTTAACAAAAGTATTCATGTATTACAAGCATAAAGTAAGTTACACAATTGAACATCGTATGGCACAATAATCAAGCGACACAGTCCTGAGGCGCAACAAAAGCGATTAACAGAAGCACGGTCAAATATAGACAAAAAAATAAGTTAACTCACTCAGCATGCCACCGAAAGTACAAACCATAACGCGAATCAAAGTTACAAGAATATTAAACTTTACTCGAGAAAACCGGCGATGTATCAAGATGCCGATATACTTCAAGGTCGCGTACGAAGCAACCGAAGAAAAAACGACTCTTACAGTAATAAGAAGACATGCCGATCGACGGCATGACGAGTGAGTCCCATATACAAGTAGGTTGGACAGACATGGAGCACAACCAGGAGAAGAGTGGCAGCAGCGACCGGGCCAGCCGACCGCGGCAGGCATGAAGGGGGGAAGGCAGGGGCGTGTGACCGGAGGGGAGGGGGACCAGAGCATCGCCGAGAGGGCCCGAAGATCGCCGAAGGGAGTGTCAGAAGCCAGACGGGAAACAGTTCAAGGCAGGCTCCACACATGCTCGAAGCACTCATAGCATAGTTCTTAGTATAAATGCAGGCACCCATAATAAGGGATGGACCAGCACCAGCACAACCCACGGCCCTATCAGCAAGTCCAGGGCTCCAGTGGGGGAGTCATTTAATTAAAGCATCGAGCTGTGTTATACATTGCCACTTTCTACAAAGCATAAAACATCAGTACCAAAAAATCCCTTATGTCCAGTGATGGAAAGGTACTGCCGGAAGTGCAGCACGGGAGCCTCCAAGACATCCAGACCAGGTTTCCACTAAGAATGACCCTCTTCGGAGAGCCGAAAACCCACTACTCTGGAGAGAGGAACAGGTAATAAGGGTACTTCGGAACCCAGGAACATAAAAAAAGGAAAACAAGTATGAATAAACAATCACAAAAACCGAAACCCCTGAAAATTAAGGATTTGATTAACAAACAAAGACTCACTTGACCACATGGATCGACACAGCTTGGAATTAAAATACCATACAATGTGTGCTCACCAATAAATATAGACATTATAAAACATAATTCAGTACCAACACTTAAAAGAAAATAACCAAAAATAGTAACAAAAAAAAATAAAAGAAATACACACCTAGTCAAAACAACCGGCCAGTTATTTCATATTACATGGTTTTAAACCAAACTAGGTAAGTTACTTAAAATACAGCATTTACACATCTCAAATTAATATTAAAGGGGGATCGACACTGTGATATAATAAATTACAAATTGTACCCACAATATATATATATATATATATATATATATATATATTTATTTATTTATTTATATATATGTAAAATTTCACATACAGAAATATTTAAACATAAAAAAAATTATTCCCTATAAATGTATAACTTATAAATAATCCACTCACAGATAATATAAGTGTATATGAGATCTCCAATAAATATAAAGTTATAAAACAATTTAGGGAAAAAGGAAAGGTTACACATTCGGCTAGCCGGACAACACACTTACAAGACAAAACACAGGCCTGAGAAACAGACGATACAGACGACAACACAAAACACTTTACATATAATACTTAAAACACCCACAACGAAAACACTTAACAGAACACCTCAAACTACACACTAACACCCTTCAAACACGCCACCACAACACATGTTACCTGGACTCTTCTCCCAGGAAATGGGTGTCAAAGCTTCACGTCGGGAACCCAGCAGATGCCTCTTCAGCAACATCCATCGGTTCTCTACTTCACTTCGCAGCACCAATATAACTCTCTGTAACAAATACATTAATCATGAAAGTCATCAGGGCAATGCTTCAAGTACGACACATAGGCCTTACACGCAATGCGAACAGAGGAGGGATCTGCAAGCAGGACGGTATTGGGACCCAGCATTCCCACGATACAGAAAGGCCCTGCAAACGGAAGCAAGAGTTCGCTGCCATCATCTTTGGCCTTGGACGGTAAAACAAATGACTTGCAATAGAACTGCTAATCAACTTGATAATCGCTAGCAACACACTGTGCATTCACCTGCGATTAAAGAACCTGCCAGGCATCAATCAGATACCCCAACACCTCGTGACACAACAGCTCTCGCTCCAAGTCAGACAAGGGTGTAGCTGGCGAAGGGACACCCCAAACATGCAACTAGTCATGCCTCAGCATCACTCGGCTAGGAGGAACCTTCGTAGCAACATAGACAGAGGAGTTAAATCCCACATTCATCAAGTCTAGATCCTCATCCCAGTTCTTTTGATTGGCATGGTACAGAGCAGACAGCAAGGACTTCAAGTTTCGGTTTAACCTCTCAAACAGATAACCACAGGAGTAGTACGAGCTAAGGTATTCCGGTTAATAGACCAACAAAAACATATGTTCAGAAGGTCGAAGAAACAAAATAGGAGACGTTATCTGATACCAAATTGAGCGGAGGCCCAAAAAACAGACCACAACCGTTCATTCAACATTCTCACAATTACTGAGCTCATCAAACTCCTCAACACCAACAAAAGAACAAATTTACTAAAGCAATATATTACCACCAGGATATACAGACTGCCCTTAGAGGAACCGATCATAGGACCAAACACATCTAGGTGCAGGGTCTCCCAACAAAAGGTCGCCTGGTCTACAGAGTATAACCCTACCTTTCCCGTCCGAGCCGCATTCGCCCGATGACTCAAATCACAATTTCGGACGAAAATGCGCACATCTTGTTACATCCCATCCCAATAAAACCTGTAATCTATTTTTCTTAAGGTCCCCAAGCGACCCAAGGGCCCATCAAAAGGTGAGGTGTGAAAATAATTCAGAAGTTCAGAACAATGACTCTGTGGAACAACTATCCTATGCAATCTCCCACGTCGACCCACATAAGTAACCAGACCATCAATATCAGCAAAAGAAAGAGTCTCACCCTGGCCCAAACGAAGCCTAATGTCCGACAATCAGGGTCTTCCCTTTGGGCCTGTTCAAGCTAGCACATAGAACGATGGATGTAAGGTGAAGGTCGAAGACATTCCTGAAAGCTCTATCGGACCACAGTCGTAGTCTTCAGAGCAAAACATTCGCGATAGCGCGTCCACTACCACGTTGCTTGTCCTAAGACATGCCGAACAACAAACCTGAATTTAAGAAGACGGAAGGCCCATCTCCCAAGCTTCCCGAAGTTATTAGAATGACCCAGGAGCCAGGACACAGCCTGGTTGTTGGTACAAAGTCGAATTCCATGTCGCCTAGAAAGGAATAAAATTTCGCTGTCCCCCCCCCCTCACACATGCTAGAGCTTGTTTTTTGGACGCGCTCAATCTGTGCTCCGACTCGGCCAAAGCACGACTGGTGAAAGCTACCGGTACCACTACGCCATCGCCACATTGCCCGAGCACCACACCGAGAGTGACGCTTGATGCATCAATATTTAAAACAAAGTGCAGATCAAAGTCTGGGAGAAACAAAGCTGGAGCGGCTGCCAAACACGCCTTCAATTGATAAAAACTCCGTTCTTCGTCATATCCCCACTCAAAGGCCACATTCTTCTGCTTCAAATGGTTGAGAGGGTCAGCAAAATCTGCAAAATGGAGAATGAACCAGGCATAATATCCCATAATTCCTATAAACCTCGATATTCCTTTCTCAGTCCTGGGGTGGGGGAAGTTTACGATTGGACTGACCCGACTGGTGTCCATCATCAGCTGACCCACGGACAGTCAAAAAACTTTCGCAGACAAATGAATGGGTAGCTCCAGATTCAACAAGGGTAGCCCGACATTCTCAATACAGTTGCAAGCTAACCAAACAGTCAATACGAGGGGCGCGATATTCTGCATTTTTGCCCTCCATCGCGCATTCACAAAGGGCACGATTCAGTTTCCTGGACATCCCGACTGGACATACCTGGAACGCCCACACCTGAAACAAGCCCTAGAACTCGTCTCTTTGTGCGGACGATGGCAATTAATTGTGGAATGTCCAAACACAATCCAATTAGTGCACTGTGCATGGGACGCCGACAGGACCCAAAACTCGGGAACACCCGCGGGTGATAGAATTCGCGGTCGAGCCCCAACTCATGCATAATGCAAATAGCCATAGAGTGCTCAAAGGTTTTAGAGAGGGGGGCATGACCAAAACAGTGCACTCTTGCTTCCAGGGTCAAATGATTCAGAACTAACCCCACAAATTTCTCTTCTGACCAAGTTTAATTCATCACCCTGGTATTCATTCTCACATCTTCAATATACCCTCTGACAGTCTCACCCGGATCCTGATATCGATCAACAAACTGTTTTTTAATGCTGAGCACACTACTAGCGGACTGGCATACTCAATTAGACGCCATTGAATTTCATTGTACCCTTGCTGGGCACCAACACATATGTCAAAATCGCCATCGTTGTTCCTAGAGACGACCGCCTAAAACATGCAAATATACCAATTTCTTAATTATTCGGGAGCTGAAAAACACGGCATCACACTTCCACCAGTATCTCTAACTTACTGACACGTTCAATAACAACGCTTTGAGCCGCGGTTTAAGGTCCATCTGCTGGGCCGACATGGTTCGAAGGCCGCTGACACAACAGCACGTAACAAAGCAACATACCTTACCGTGCGTATGCACAACGATGTCATGTCCTCGCAGTCAAAAATCTCAACGCCCACCTCCTTCAAATAATAATGCAGTTCGAAGAAACCCATTCTATAAATAAAGTCACTTGAAAACTGTGCCATGACTGCCGCTACCTCGGTTCTAGCTGAATTAATAAAGCTCTTAAATATGCGAATCTAATATTCCAAACACAAATTCCGGCAAACCCGGCTGGGAAGTAAAACCCAAGCAGAGTCGCGCAGGAATTTGTGCTGCGTTGAGTATAACAAAGAAGGTGAATGAGCTATTCCTGAGATCATAGTGACTCAGTTCTATTTAAGTGAAAATGCGCAACTAATTCAACAAAAGTATTCATATTTTGCAAGCATAAAGTAAGTTGTACAATTGAACATTGTATGGCAAAATAATCAAGTGACATGGTCCTGAGCCACAACAAAAGCAATTAACAGAGGCGTCGTCAAATAGAGACAAAAAATTAGTTAACTCTCTTGGCATGCCACCGACCGTATAAACCGTAACGCGAATCAATGTTACAAGAATATCAAACTTTACTCAAGAAAACCTGCAATGTATAAAGACACTGATAAACATTAAGGCTTCGTGGGAAACAACCAAAGGAAAAACGACTTTTACCGTAATAAGACACGCTCATCAATGGCACGACGAGTGAGTCCCATACACGAGAAGGTTGGGAAGACTCAGAGCACAGCCAGGAGAAGAGTGGCAGCAGTGGCAGGGCCAGCCGAATGCAGCAGGCATGAAGGGGGAAGGCAGGGGGAACCCGAGCGTCGCCGAGAGGGTTCGAAGATTGCCGAAGTGAGTGTCAGAAACCAGACAGGAAACAGTTCAAGGTAAGCTCCATACACACTCGAAGGACTCATAGCACGGTTCTTAATATAAATGCAGGCACCCATAGTAAGGGCTGTGCAAGCACCAGCACACAAGTTTCTCTGTGATTATATGTCATGTTTTAAATGAATTATGATTGCTAAATTACAATGAATATTAATTGTTTTAAATTGAGTTATTTTAAGAATTGTATCAGCATAATGAAGTTTGTATTTTTGATATACTTTTGTAAACTCTAAATTTTAGCCAAGTGAATAAGGTTTATCCATCAAAAGATCATAAACACATTTTATTTTCGCTCTATTCTTTATTTCATTTGAGTCGATAGATATATTAGTAATTTTTCTCATCAGAAGGTATTTTATTAAATGAAATAATTGTTTTAATAACTTTTTCAAGATCATTCGTATTAATTTGAACACGTGGAATTTCTATTTTATTGTCTACCCCATATTTATAAATTAATTAAACTTTTTGATGTCCTGTGTAATGTTAGGTATTAAATGTTTTGTGTAAAATTGAATTGAACCCACTGAATGTTTTTCAGTTTCTAAAGGATAATGTAGTCTTTTAGTTAAGATTGACTTCTTACCAGACACTTAAAAACATTACTCATTCAGGATAGTAATATGTATATAGACCAATAAAATGGATTCAAAATTGAAATAGACAGATTCGGATATAAAAATAAGAATAACTGACAACATTATTTCAAAAAACATTTTTGAGAATTATAACGAAATTACATTAGATGTTTGATTGTTGGTTTAAGTAACTGTGGAAAAACAACATTAATGATCGATGGTTTGAAATATGCACCAGGATGGTTAAATTTTGGTACTTTACAAATATATATTAAAAAACATGAACGAATTAGTAAAGTATTTTGATATCAAAAGAAATGTACATCTTTACACTATCTTTCCACTTATTCACTGTGCATATTGAGGCATTTGTTGTACCGATGCACCAGCTTGCCGATACTGAGGCGTGAGTTTGGTCGCTCCACATGGTTGATGGCAGGGGTTAAACACAACGTGTCGATTCGCATACGATTACGAGTATCGATTAATGAGCATACTGTAATCACAACAAGAGGTTTCAGGGGACAAGGCTGAATAGGAAGGAGGCATTATTCTTTACAGAGGATATCGGAAAGCTGGTGCATCGGTATGGCAAATGCATCAGTCTGCACAGTGGTTATGCGGAAAAATAGTGTAAAAATGTATGCTTATTTTGACATAAAAACAATTTCCAATTTCATTCCCATTTTTTTTTACTATAGCGGATCAGAGGTTGAAAAAAAAATCCTCTTATATTTGTAAACCATAGTAAAATTAGTGAGCATTAATTTAACATCTGTAATATTAAATTTCTTTGGAAATTAAAAAAAAATTTCATCATCTTCTTTAATAGAAAATTGTTTAAACACATCAGTTTTTTCATATTTTAGAAATACAGTTTTAGGATAAATAGCAGTACAATGTATTTCAGTTATTTGTTTGTAATCATTCGGTTTCATTAATAATCCACTTACAGTTCCACACATCATTAAAATATATGCAGTTAGATTATTTCTCATGTAAACTATTTTATCTTATATACTGTATTTTTCAACTAAAGGGATAGTACTAAATCCACTGCTTTGATAATATTCAAAATTAATGGCATCATCAAGTACAATGGGATTTGATACATTTCTTAATATTTCGTCTTCAAATCTATGTTATTATCTTGTTCTAAGTGTAGAAGAAAATACTTTTTCCAAGGATCGCTTTTTTCTAGTTAAAGTTATTACAAAATCATTGAACTGTGGAAGTGTTATATAATTAAGAATTTTTTTGATGTTATTATACTTTTATCCTAATTCTTTAATTTCTTCTTTAGTCCAAAATTTCGTTGCTGCATTTTCAAATGCATCCAATATTTTATAAATAATATATATATTTTTTTAAATATATATGTGCTTCAAATTCATACCAATGAATGAAATTTTACCATTTATAACACTGGAAGATTGTGGAAGTTTAAATTTATCTTATCACCTGTTTATGCATGAAATGGTTGATATTTGCTATGAGATTAATCTATACTATTTTTGCTAAGGAATACTTATATCTTATATCTAAATATTTTTTGGTAATACTTATATTTTCTTTCCTTACTTCTCCACACATCATGATGGTAAATGCAGACTTGTTACTCTGTAAATAATTTTTTTCCCATTCTCTCATAGTATTTTCCAACTAAATTAATAACATCAATTATAATACTGTGAAAGTAATCGTAATTAGCAAGTATATAATAATTTTGTAATTTAGTGATTATTTCTTCTATTTTAGATGTAACTGACTTACTCAAATTTTGTAATTTATTAGTTATAACATCCATAAAATAATCATTAGTTTGTGTGGTTTTCTAATTGATTAGTGTATCACAATAATTTATAAGCTTGTTGCACCAGCGATACAATTAAATTTACTGTACCTAGACTGCTGCCCCTGGTGTGGTAGAGTCTCTTTTGAATTTACTCTGGGTGACCATCCATTGTTGCATGCTGATTTTAGGCGACACTACCTCGTGGGGTGGTGCCCGCAGTTCAACAATGGGATGGTCCCCTGTGTCTACCTCTACTAAAACTAAAAGCCACCTACTGAGGGTTTCGTCCATGAAAGGGGCGGAGGTGGGATGGTGGTGTCTCTGGTGGGACTCTTGCCACCGATTAAAGTCGGAAAAGACCCATCTCCCCCAGGCCTCTACCTGCTTCCGCTGCTCTATCCACTGCCAGGCCACTGCTTCTCACGCCTGCTGTCTTGCGGTGGGAAGGGGAGGCCTTCCGAGCTACCTGCTCGGGCTTGTCTAACTTTTCAGAGTCTGAGTTCAGGGCAGATGTGGTGACAGGGCTCCTGCTACGAGCGACCTTCCGTGTCTCCTGTTGGAGGCGCCTCACCCGCCGGACAGTTCAGGGCAACCTGATCCGGTGCCTATTTCGGGAGTGTTGGTGAGGCATGGAGGTTGCACATGTGTATGGATGAGAGAGCAACAACTATCACCACGCCTGCAATAAGGGGGTGCCACACCCATTTCGGGGATCGCTGGGGCGAAAGAGGTGTCCAACCACTCTGCACGGGGTCCGCTACACACAAGGCGAGCACAGGACCTGAGTCGACTGCCGCACACCCGGCTAGATGTGCTTCCACGCCCACTGTAGCCTGACAGCGTCCGACCAGGTCCTTCCCGAACCGGGCTAGCCTACCATCCCCATTTCCCTCGAACTGGGTGTCACTCCTTCGCACAGGAAGCTCAGTAATAACACCACCCAGGCAAGCATGTCACTACACCACACTAGGCGAGCACAGATCTTCCCACCACACCAGGCAAGTATGGGACCCCACCCGACCACCTTGCGCCCGAACAGACGTGCTTCCACACCCACCGTATCCCAGCAGTACTGGCATGAAGTACCCCGAGCTTCGTCCACCAGGGCGTGGCACTCGTCCCCTTCCCACTAGGCATTAGTTGACTCGTTCCCTCATGAAATTATGGCGACAGAAGGGAAACCGGATGAGGGAAAGGTACCTGGGAATTGTTGGTATCGCTTCTTCAATAATGACATACACTAATCCAGATCACCTCGTTTATTCAGACAGTCACGTGTACACCCCTTGTTCGACCACCGGAACAGACGCCTAACCTTGATCCAGGATGATTCCCTAACCCCGAAACTCGCGAGAGCTCCCTTTGCTGGCAGACAATGTCCCCTTAAATTTCCGAGTCGCTGCTCATATCCACTGGGCTCCTAGCCCTCCAACAATCCAACAATGTTCCCGAAGTGCCTGATGTTTAATACCAGCTAACTGTCCTGTTGTCCCGGGAAATGTTATCTCGACCAGGTGGTAGCGAACAAAGTCCCACTCCGCGGTTGTGCGGCTTACAGGGCCACAACACCCCCCCCCCCCACTTCAGAGGCCTGGCACCTTGTTGTTCACCGCCGACTTGGTGGGGTCCAATGACATCCCTCGATGATAAAGTGCAAGTCCTGCTACAACCCACTTAGACACCCCACATCGCCATCCCTCCTGAGCATATAAGTACCGCTCCCATGAATTTAACCAAACAAACAACTGTAACACCTCCAAAAACTTGTACCCACATTCCAAAATTATTTTACAAACAAAACAAAACATCATGAAAAACCCTAGGTTGAAGGCCCAAACTACCATAAGTAACGTCCTTCCAGTCTGATAGGTTCATTTTCATAGGCGTCTTTGAGAGGGGGAAGTATTAATGAAACATACACAACATTGGCACTTCAATAAACACAAACTGCACGCAAACAGAAAATGCAATACAATTTCCATATCTCGTTTTCAGTCTTTTCTAAAACTCTCTCCAGTCCATAGTATAACATTCTCATTTTCAACAATTACCACTAATCATATTTGAAAAACACTTCACAAAATTAAAACGACACATTACCTTAGATATATAAAACCCTTTTTACTCACAAAGACACAAACACAACTCAGCAATAAAAATCCACCACTATACACAATGTCATTGTGGCCATGCCCCTAACAGAATGTCACCTCACCACTCTCTACACAGTATTCGCCATCTGGTTGAGCAACTCTAATGTTTCCAACACTATAGTGTTTCCCTCATACTGCACCTGCTGTTTCCAGCATTGCGCTCTGCATACTTTTGGGCCAGTGCCTGACCCTTCACCTTTGGGCCTCTACCTGCCCAAGCTACCATGGTGGCTCTCGTCCAACACATCTCCAATGACTTACCGGCCACTACACATTAACTCTTAAAACTGTGGCCACCTGCCACTTTATACCAAAGCCCTGCCGTCATAAACGAATAGTAATCTGAAGAAAAAAATTTTTTTTCTTTAAAATTAATAAATAACAAATCAACATCATCCCCTGTAAAAAAAATTAAAAAGGTGTTGCAACAAGCATTAAAACAAGCGACACATCACTCAGTGACTTACTTACCCAAGTATCACCTTTACCACAGGGTGCCTTCTGTCACCGACAGTATAATTTTTCTTCTTAAAAATTATACTTAACCTATGTGGCTTAGGCCGGTATTCCTAAACAAAAAGTTAGGGTCTACATTTACACTGCCATCTCAGGCGCCAGAAAAGCAACGACAGACACCAAACTCTCAGAGCGTATTCCTAGACATGTTTGCGCCATGTCCCGAGATGGTATCAGGTAAGTCTCGGCTTATTATTTGCCGGCCCGCTAGAGATTAGAAACAAATGAAGGCGACAATGAGCGCTGCCAATTTACCATAGCTATGACAAGAACACGTTAAACTTTGAACTTTGAAACGAATTTTTCAGCATTTGAATTCGTTCACAAAATGATTACAGTAGCAAAGAGATAAAAATCACGGATTATAACGGTCACAATTAAAATATTCAATAACTGTTTCTTGTTAAAACTTAAAACTGTATGTACAGTAGCCACGTGATCGCAGTGTTTCCATTAATATTTTGTGCTTATTATGACCTGAAATGTTATATTAGCATATTATTCGGACACATGGAATTACATTCAAAGCATAATTCGCAATTACTGCTAAAATATATTATTTTTACGCCACAACTAAACACTAAAAACTAAGGTATTGTCACGGCAACAGTGGCACACAAATTAGGTCTCTCATCGCCTCTATACACAATGCACTAAACTGACAAGTTTTTTTTGTCATAGGCTATTACTTGATCATACTTCAAGCAATGGCTCTTATCATTTCATTGAATACATCTCTCTAGCAAAGTGAAATTCATGCTTCTGTCGAAACTTCATTTGTATCCAGTTATTTCATTTTGAAACAGTCTCTAACCTGGGTGTCGACGATACGTAAAGCTCACTTAACTTACCTTTTGTTTTTGAAATAAATGAAATAAAAAGGTGTTTTTGACAATTTTCGAAGGCTCAGAATAACACTGATACAGCATGCGAGTTGTTAAAAAATATGTTGCATGTCAATGTCTGAATTGTGCTTTTATTTTACGATATGTTGATAGTAAATATATCGTAGATGTTTAGTAGTTTCTAAAGAAACGTGTTTTTTGTGATGCAAAATGTTTACTAATTATGATTTTTTGTATGATAAGGGCAATGTGGACGAATTAGAATGCCTATATTAATAATGTTTGCATTGCATTATTGTTATTTTACATGCATCAAAACGAAATGCAAAGATGCATTAATATATTTTAATTGAGTATAACTTACTATGAGCGTTAAAAATTATCCCGGAAAATAAATTGTTTAATTGTGTCATTTTAATATTTAAAAAACACAAAATAAGATATGTGCATCTGAACGTGACGACAAATTTTTATTGTTCTAGACACAATATTTCTTATTTTAAGGTTAGCACAAAAAAAGTAAATATTTCTCACAGAATGTAAAACATGAAAAAATAATTTTTATATATGTATTGTATGTTATTTACAGCGAAAACCAATTTCTTTGTACTCTTTACCAGTATTTGATTATAACATCATAACGGTCGAATATCATGTTATTTTAATGTGTAGAAACGATATTTCCTAAATTTAAAGTAATCGTACTACTACTAATAATATTCTGTGTAATATAAAAGAAAGTTAAGAAAAAACTTTGGACCAGCTAGGAATCGAACCCGAAAAACTTTCTTACTGATCGCGTACCTTTCCACATGATCCAACTACACTGATATCATAATTGTGCAAAAAACTTTATACTAAAGCCTTTATTTAGCAAATTGTCTACAAAATTATAATTTTCTTATTTATTAATAGTCTTAAGTTTTTGAAAAGCTTGTAGCTTATCACTTAACATTCTCGCCATCGTTAAGTTTTATTTTATGTACAATTTTCTTGTTTTGTTGACTCTCGTTTTGTTAAATACGATTTTCGGCAGGCAAGCATTTATGTTCGGTGAACCGGTTATGACAAGACCGTCTCCGGATACAGAAAAGAAAGGGTCGAGTCCTATCTCGCAACCGTATTCCTAAACGTCCTGATGGTATCGGATAAGTCACGGATTATTATTTGCTGTCCCGTGTGCGGTTGTAAATAAATGAAGGCTGGGCTGGACAGTGGTTTTTTATAGAATAAGTAGCAGTGACTCTCAACAGATATTTAACAAAAATGCGTTCTTTTTTTACATTTGAAAAGTAATGCATTGCATTGTAAATTGTTTCAAACTCGAAGAAATCATGAATACAGTAATATAGATTGAAAATTATGTAATATATCTTTCGAAATTTAAGTATTAAAAATAAAAATACAATCTCTTGTGCAAAGTAAAAGGAAACAGAGTTATTTTTTTATAAATTGCTATCTACATGGACGTCTTTTGCGCGTTCGAGACCTACATATGCGGAAGCTGTAAGTTCGAGAAAGCATGCACATCACTCATTACCCTAGCCTCTAGGCGCAAGTAACTAACTGGTGTTCTGTCTTCTCGCCAAAACTCACCTCTACGAGACATAACTGTAATTTTGACGATAAAGGTGAGTTCTATACATCTGCACTCTATAAAAGACTCTGTAGCAAGATTTCAATGCTCGAAAACCACAGCTAAAACACCCATTTTTGCCATTTTGGCAATGCTTTAATGATTACTGTTGAACCAGAAATTGGTATACACATGTATAGTAATCTTTGAATAATATTCGTAAGTAGACATCACTCATGTGCGTTCAGCAGTTTTCGAATAATCTGGTAACGGCCTATCAAAATGCTGGTAATGTGAGTATCTAAGTTTTCTTGATCACATGAGTTATCTACACTAACCACGCATCTGGAAATCACCAAACTCGATACTAATGTTTGATTATAACGTATTTTTAATATATCATTTTCAGTTTTTAACACAGGATGATTAAAAAATGTTTATTAGAACCACGTGGAGAAATTTATGATAAGGTAAGGTGAAAATGTAATTTCAATGATTACATGAAATGGGTAATAGTTTAAAATTGACTAAATAATTTTACTTCTTTTGATAAAATAGGCTATTTGGTCTTTAATTGTTTCAGCACTTGTTGTTTTGCTTTACATTTTAACAAATTACATTTTGTAAGTTTCTGGTTAATATTACTACCGCTATAATTCACTTCGCAGAAAAATTTGAGTACATATTGTCAACATATATTTCATAACCTATAGCCTCATTAAAATAAAGAAATTATCCCACGTAACTAACAAAGAAATTGTGTACTATATATAATTTGACGATTCAGATTTATAATACTGAACATACTATATTTCCCAAGATTTCATGTCAGGAATTTATTTATATTCTCCTATAACAACTACGCCGACTCTAAGAAAATGTAAAATTAAAAACCTAATTTTTCAAACTTTGGTTTAATTAGTTCCAATTGTTGTAAGTTCACTATGTTGGGAGATAGAATCACATGAAGAAACAAAGAAATATTTTCTAATGTTTACATCTACAAGATCAATTGAAATTATTTGGTTTATTTGTACCAAATTAAGGAAAGTTGTCTTATTAGTAAAGCTTGTACTTTCTCGATATATGCACATATCATATGCAGATTAGTGTACAAGTGAATTTACTCTAAAAATAAAACTGAAATTTTAAAATGTGATCACTTACCTTGAGATTTTACTTACAAAATACCGAAAAAAACTATTAAGTTAAGAGCAGCATTGGCACGCCTATTAAATGTCAGATAGTCTCTATGCACAAGTCACAGAACCAGCTAGCAGATTTTATATCGTACAAACGATTTTTTGAACTAGACTTTTACAAATCTGTAATACGTTTTTTAATATATATAACTAAATTTTTAATTGCAATGGCACGAGAACGCAGATATTTTACAAATTATTTATAGCATGCTAGCTGTTTTGGAAACAACCCGTTACTGATTTTTTTTCGTAGGTGAATATATCGTGAGCACATTTAATTATTTCTGAAACTTTTATTTAACATGACGTAATACAGATTTAATACGAGTTATATAGGGAAAAAATATACATGACGTTTGTTTCATTTTACTTGTAAAAATTTTATTTCGGAAATTAATTTTGAAAATATTGGAATGCTTGTAAATAAAATAAAGTCAGAACTTCCGAATGTTAGTTACGTATCGTACCTTACAAAAAGTGTTTAAATCAACAATATATAACAGTTTGTAACAATTGTAATTACATATTTTATAAGTAGGCCGGTTTACAAAAGGTGCCTATTGATCATATGTTCATTATTCATTCTATTTATAAGCATTTACAGGGGAAATAATTTATATTCATTAATGGTTCATTATACATTTATCTTATTTCTATATTTTTGAGTCAGTTTAATGCTTAGAAACTATATTTATGGAAATAAATATTAAGTTAATTTTTACCTTATTGTGATACATAATATATAAAAAGTAAAAAAAAAGTTTAGAGTGACCGGGATTCGAACCCAAATAAATCTTTATCACGCCGACACCTTAGCGCCTAAGCAATACTACCACTTTCATAACGATAAACAAAATAATATACCTACACTGCGATGCTTTTAAAACCACAAATTTGTTGATTTTGGATTATTTGAGTATTTGAAATGCTAATGGGTTATTATTTAGTATTCCTGCTGCCACAAAGTTTCATTTTCTGTATGATTCGAATATTTTTTTTTTTCTTTTTTTTATTAAAAACAATATTTGTCCAGCAAGCGATAAAATACCTTCTAACGTGTGTAGCCGTCTGTAGGGCTGAGCGTACTGCGCATGCGTAATTATATTAGGACAAGGAAAAGTCACAGATTAGTCCTGAATAAGCAATGTCCTGAACCTAAACCCTTATACAAACGTTTAGGAATACCGGCCTTAAAGTAGTTTATAATTAACAAGACCCTTACTTACATGCTACAATTACATGGGTACCCTTGACTTATGACTAAGTCTTACTTATTAGGCTGTCTAACCTAATCTGCGTTGTTAATAGCCTACCATGAGGAAGGGTTCATAGGCTACTCTTTCTCAGTCTGAGAGTCCATGTCCATTCTACTCCACTCCCTGGACCTGGGTATCCCAGTCACACTTAGTCGTCCCTAGGAGTGGGGGGTAAACAAACCCTAACACCCCCACACTCCAAGGAGTCTTCGGCCAACAGTGGCCCACTTCACTCACATCACATATGTGTTGGGAATAAAACCGGCACTTCCACACCCAACACTCGCACCTGGCTTGTGCTAGGGCTGCCATCCCTAGCACACTACGTCCATCACTGGGCGGGTACGCAACGGCTCTGAAGCTCACTGCGCACATAGTGTCCACCGTCGTCATGCGCTGTTTCTCCTCAGGCTGCTGTAGGGCGGCCCACATCGGGTGGGCACGGTCAAGTAGGCTGTCGAAATCCCATGTACACTCATTCCTGCCCCTTTCACTCTATTTGCTTCCACCCCTTGGGTACCCATCTCTCCCGTTTCCTAGACCCTCAGCGTGGCCGTCGTCATTGCTTGCGATCTCACTTAATATCATTGGCCTGATTTCCCACTGTATTCCTAACTCCTTTGTCCATACTGAGTGATTCGGGTTCAGCAAACTGTTTTGTTGGTCCAATCGATGCTTCCCTCTTATCCTCTCATGACGTTTGCTCTTCGGTTGCCTTCCTCAACTCCGTGAGGGCATCGGACGTGCTCTTCCTAAGCCTTGATGGGATATACAAGAGCTGTCCCTCCTTGGCGCTGCTCTTCTTTAGCTTCCTTCTGGGATTCTTCTCCCCAAAACCTGAGCTCCGATTCTCCAATCGCTGGTCAGGGTGCTGTTGACCCTTTCGCCTTAGCCATGGTCATGCATCTCGGTATCTACGCTACGCCTTCCCGACTTTCCCATCAGGTCTATCCTTTCCTCTGTTCTCTCCTCCCTATCAGCCACACCTACTGGTTGTGCTGCTTCTTCCACCCCTTGTACCAGGGCTTCCCTAGATGCTTCCCCCTCCATTACCTCTGTCTTCAGTTCTCCATTCTGATTGTCCCACCTCTCATTTTCTGCAGGAGAGTGAAACTCGGGAGACTCCGTGTTCAAGGTCAGGTTCCATAGCCTTGAACATTCCCTTCCATGTTCCTGCTCTGTGGGGACAAACCCCCGGAATCCGTTCTCGTCGAGCCCACTGTTTTCCAGAATTATTGTTGACTGTCCAGTGTCAACTCTACCACTGGTGATCGCTGGGTTCCATATCCGTGTGGCTCTCTCGTTCTCCTGGTATTCATTCAGACACTGTCTTCTGGTGGAGGACTTTGGAGATTCCTTTCCTCTCTCCCTTCTCCTGTTTACTGTCCCAGGTTCTCAGCCGTCCACATTTGACTATCCCACTGCTGGGTATCTACCTTCTTCGGTACTTTCTCCTGCTGCCTTTTCTTTAACTCCATTTCCTGAGTAGAGGTTCCTCTCTCCCTCATTGCACCCCTAAGGGTTTCCTGAGAATGGGTACCTTGTACATATCACACTGGTAAACATTTTTCACACTTCCTGAAGCTATTGCCACCTTGTTAGAGTCCCCCTGACTGTGGATTACATAGTAAGGACCTACCTACTTTGGTGCGAATCCAGTGCAAAATTTATCTCCGGCCTTACTCAGTGGATGCGTTCGAATAAAGGCAGTGTCCCCTGGGTATAGCATCTCCCTTTTTCCTGTTCTGGGAGGGTATTGGTTCTCTTGGAAATGCTTTTGTGCTTCCCTGGCTTCAGTATGCCTGTCGTTGGGGGTTTTCTGTGTTTCGTTGGCTATCTCATTCTTCCATCTCCAGACCGCTGGCCTTCTCAGGTCTCGACCGATCAACAGTTCGCTGGATGACATCCCGGTAGCAGCATTATTTCTTATCCTAAGGGTTAATAGCACTTCGGGCAAATACTTCTCCCATATGTGGTGCTGTTCTCCGACCACCAAGCACAACCTCTTCTTTACCTCCTGATTCCTTCGCTCGGTAGGGTTTGCCTGGGGCTGGTATCCTGGAGTCATATGGGCCTGTACCTTCCAACTTGAGCCACACTTTACCGGTGAACTGGGGTCTATTGTCCGTGAGGATGGTCCTCCTGTACCCCCACCGTGGAATGATCTCCCTCTCTAGGTAGTTCAATATCACCCTTGCTTCCACTTTCTTGACAGCAGTAGCCTCCACCCATTTTGAAAACTGGTCGGTAACCACAATGATATACTCTTTCCCCTGAGATGGTCAGGGGTATGGTCCCATTAGGTCGAGGGCTGTGTCGGTCCAGGGTTCTTCTGGCCGTCTTCTTCGAGGGGGATGATGTGGCTTAGTATGAGCCTTGTGTCTTATGCAGTCTAGGCACTTGTGGACATACTGCACAACATCCTGCTTCATCACTTGCCACCAATATCGAATGGATTTCTCCCTCAGGGTTTCTTTGCTGCCGGGATGTCCCACGAAATTGGGGTCGTGGTACTGCCACAGAATCTCTCTGTTTTGGTTCGAAACCCAGACTCTCCATTTCTCTTTTCTCTGGTAGGGCCTCACCCACAATAGCCCATCACTTCTTTTGTGGTACTTTCCTAGGTGTCGTCTTTTGTCTTCCTTCCATTCATGGTCCTGCTCTTGGGCCTGTGTCCAGGGATCATCTGTCTGTCTAGCAGATGCCTTTTGCGAGGTTATTTGTTGAACCTTTGGGACTCCTTCTCGCTTTCTTCGTCCACTTTCTGGTGGCAACATGGTATCCCACTCCTCCAGGTCTTCTGGAGTCCTTTCTTTTTTCGGCCTCCTCGATAAGGCATCTGGGAATTGTTTCCTCTCCCCGAGAAGTGCTGAATCTGGAAGGAAAACTTCTGAAATAGAAAGGTCCATAGGGTTAGCTTGGCTTCTTCTTTCATTGTGTTTAACCAGCCCAAAACTTGATTGTCTGTGTGCAGAATAAAGGGGTGGTCTTCGAGATAATGCCAGTACCTCTTCATCACCCAGATCACTGCCTGGTACTCCTGCTTACTTATGCTGTACTTGCGCTCTGTCTCCATCAGTGCTGCGCTGGCATAACCGATAATCTGGGGTTCCCCTTCTTCGCCCTCTTGGTACAACATGACTCCAATGCCTACCCCACTTGCATCCATGTGCAAGATGATGGGTCATGAATAATCTGGTCTATGTACGAGTCCAATGTTCCCAAACTGCACCTTACCTCTCTCAAAGATATATTGATGTTCTGCCTTCCATTTGTACTTGACAGCCATCTTTAGCAGATGGTTCAGTGGGGCCACTATCTCCGCCAGGTAAGGGGTATATTCCCTTAGCCAGTTGCAGGTTCCTAGGAACTGCCAAAGCTCTTTCTTGTTTCTAGGACAACTGGCTTCCAGGATATCTTTGATTGATTCTGGCTTGGCTTCATTTCCTTTGGGGGTCACAGTGTGTCCCAGATACTCCAGCTGCGTCTTTCCAAAATGGCAGATGTTCAACCTGCAGGTCAGCTAATGGATCTGTAACCTTTCAAGTACTAGGCTGAGGTGTCTCCGATGCCCTTCCCAGGAAGACAAGTATATTAAGATGTCGTCCAAGTAGGCACAACAGAACTTCCCAGTATACCCTACCAGTACTTCGGAAGCCATCATTCGCTGGAATGTGCTTAGCGCATTCTTTAATCCGAATGGCACTACTAAATTACAAGCTTTCTCCATCAGGGACTTTGAATGCATCGGGATCTGCCAATATCCACTATGCATTTCTAGGGAAGAGAAGATTTTAGTCTGCCCAGATCTGTCAATGTGTTGGCCAAATGGACTGCCGGTGGTACTGCGTCATTGGTGACTTCATTCAGGGCATGTTCCTCCACCCCCACATAGCTTTGCCATTGCTAGAGTTCCAACACCGCTTCTTGTGACAACAACCAATGATCCCGAGTATGCCCTCTTCGTACATATACTGAGTCACCACGAAGTCGACCTCTTCCTGTAGCCTATCAAACACTGAGACCTTAAGCATTATCTTCCCAAGTGCATGTAGGGTGGTCTCGCTGTCTGCCAGTTTAAGATTATGTCGGTACAGGTTCATTGCTGCCTCTTCTTCTTCGGTTAACCGATCCACCCAGATTAAATTAATGGAGGCTGCCGAATCTAACAAGGCTCAGGTGTCTCTCCCTTCGATCATCACCAATATACATGGGGCCTCTTCTTGGTGACCCACCATTTATATTCTCTCTTCTGGGTCTCTTCCTTTCCCTGGGGCCCGGTGTTTCTTTCCACAGGGTCGGTCGCCCCTCTGCTGGCCCTGGGTCTGGAGTATAGTGGCCGTCCTCTTTGTTGTCTGCTGCTGTGTTTCCGGTCTGTTTTGGGATAACCGGGCTCTCTCTCTCCAGTCCTTCTTTGCTGGGGACAGTCCCTTCTCCAGTGGCCTCGCTGCCCACACAGCCAGCAGTCGGGGTTGTTCCTTGGCCCCTCTCACCCGTATTCTTGTATCTCTCTCCTTGGTATAGTAGGAGGGCAGGCCTCTACAGTGCTGGTTCTAATGGAACCAATAACCATATCATCTCCTTTTTGAGTCTGAGCTTGGAAGTCTCGCTCCCATTTTCTGACTCTTTGTAGCAACTCTTCTAGCTCTTCTAGCTCCGGGGTCCTAAAGAACATTCGAATTTCTGGCCTGAGTAGTTCAACAATGAGAGGCAAGCATTCGGCAGTTGTGGCATATGGATGAACTCATTCAAACACTTGAGCCTTCCTACTGATGAATACCTTTGCTTCCTCTCCTACTTTCTGTGCTTAGCTACATAACTTTCTTGTTAAGTCGGCGATTAGTTCGACCCCTCCGAATCTATCCAACAAGCGGGCTGCGAATTCCTTCCAATTCTCAACAAATTCGCTGTATCTGCTCTACCATTGTTGGGCTTGACCTTTTAATTGACTGCTGGACATTTTCACCCATTGAGAGTCCCCAAGCCGTGACTCGAAAAAGAAATTTTCACACATCTTTACGAATTTCTCCGGGTCCTCGTCGCCATTTCCCCAAAATTCTGGGAGTTGTTCTGTCAGACCTAACTCACTCTTCACTGGGGGTTTTGGGGAGGCGGGTCGCTCGTAGTGGTCTCTTTTCTCTCTGCACAGGGGACAACAATATATCCATCCCATGGTGTTATGTGTATAATCTGGCTATCCCAAACATTTGAAATGATGAGGCCTCCTACAGGCTTCACATAACATCCTCTGCCCTTCCAAACCTGGGAATCCATCCACTGTGCATCTGCAGGCTAACTCTACACATTCCTGGCATTGATAAGACACTCCTTGGAGTCAGCTTACTTCCTCTCTCCATCCTATGCACCTGAGGTGGAACTCATGGCTGCATTGGTTACAGCATGTCCTCACTTCCTGCGGTCCTAAGCAGATACCTGCCGCAAAGTGTTTCCATCTTTCAGTTTCCGCCATTCTGCTACTGTCACCTGTAAAATCGGTCATCTTGACCCAAAAAAACAAGGGCACCACTGGGTATTGTCGGACTCCCAGAAGTCACTATTTGAATCCTAAGTCTCAGGGTCTGATACGGGTGGTATTTGGAATACCGATATTCGGGGCCCTGCAGTGGGATGCCACATTGTTGCACCAGCATTTCAATAATAGTTACTGTACCTAGGCTGCTGCCCCTGGTGTGGCAGACTCTCTTCTACATTTACTCTGGGTGTCCATCAATTGTTGCAGACTGGTTTTTGTCGACACTACCTCGCGGGGTGGTGCCCACGGTTCAACAATGAGACGATCTCCTGTGTCTACCTCGACTAAAACTAAAGGCTACCTACTTAGGGTGTCATCTGTAAAAGGGGCAGAGGTGGGATGGTGGTTTCACTGGTGGGACTCTTCCCACCTATTAAAGTCTGGAAATAACCATCTCCCTCAGGCCTCCACCTGCTCCCACTGCTCTTTCCTATGCTGGGCCGCTGCTTCCTGCTACTGCTCTCTTGTGGTGGGAAGGGGTGCCTTACCAGCTACCAGGCGAGGCTCGTATACTTTTACAGAGTCAGGGTTCAGGACAGATGTGGCGATTTAGCTCCTGCTATGAGCGACCTCCCATGTCTCCAGTTGGATTCGCCTAGCCTGCTGGACAATTCGGGGCTACATGATCCGGTGCCTATCTCGGGAGTGTTGGTAAGGCATGGAGGTTGCACATGTGTATGGATGAGAGGGCAAAAACTATCCCCATGCCTGCAATAGGGGGCTGCCACGCCTATTTCGGGGATCGCTGAGGCGACAGAGGTGTCTAACCACCCTGCATGGGGCCCGCTACACACAAGGCGAGCACAGTACCTGAGCCGGCTACCGCATACCAGGCTACACATGCTTCTACGCCCACCATAGCCTGACAGTGTCCGACCAGGTTCTCTCCAAACCGGGCTAGCCTACCACCTCCATTTTCCTCTAACTGGGTGCCTTTCACTCGCACAGGAAGCTCATGGACCACACCACCCTGGCAAGCATGTCTCTACACCACACTAGGCGAGCGCAGATCTTCCCACCACGGTAGGCAAATATGGGACCCCACCCGACCACTGTGCATCCGGCCAGACGTGCTTCCATGCCCACTGTAGCTAGCAGCGCCTCCAGCTTCGTCCACCGGGACTTGCCACTCGTCCTCTCCCCACTAGGCCCTAATTGACATCTTCCTCCATGAAATGATGGCGACAGAAGGGAAACTGAATGAGGGAAAGGTACCTGGGGATTGTTGTTCTCGCTGCTACTGGAATGACATACACCAATCCAGATCACATCATTTATTCCGACAATCACAAGTGCCCTCATCGTTCGACCACCGGAACTGATGCCTTACCTTGATCCAGGACGGGTCCCTAACCCCGAAACTCGCGGTAGCTTCCCTTGCTGATAGTCAAAGTCCCTCCTCGAGATGCTGCTTATATGCACTGGGCTGCTAGCCCTCCAACAATACAATAATGTTCCCGAAACGCCTGACGTTTACTGCTAGCTAGCTGTCCTGCTAGTCCCAGGAGATGTTACCTCGACCTGTTGGTAGCGAACCAAGTGCCACCGCGCAGCGGTGCCACCACCTGTATACATGCTCGGGAAGGCAAAGTAGGGGATGAAGGGGTGAGTACTGGCCACGCCTGACTGCGCGCACATAGACGCATAAGCCTTCTCCCTCTGCACCCCAGTCTCGCCTTGGAAGGACAGCCTTCTCGGTGCATGTGTCCACGGCCGGCCGCCTGCCTCCACCCCCCAGCAACCTTTCATGCACCAACGAGCTGCAACACACATGTTTCAAATACAGTAATGCCGGCACAGACATAAACCACTCAGGTGCCAAGGCCGGAAGGAGTTGCTTAATCAAACTCCCATGTTGCACCCTACCAGGCTGCAACAAGCAAATGAGATAAATTTTGTAATTTTTTGGTTATTTCTAAATAAATTATTATTTTTTTTTTGTTTGGTTTAGCTCTGAATCTAAAAATTATATATTACAGTACTTTTTTTATCAATTGGATATAACTAAAACTAACACTAATGTAACTATTAGTATTATTAAAAATATTTTTGAATTGAGAAATTTCCTACTGAAAAAATGTTGTAAACCTTTGATATTTTTTCATCAACATTTGTTTTTTAAGCAAAAGTATTATATTTTGATTCTAAATCTTTAACTAAATTGTCACATTTTTAGTTTATATTTGAAACACACATATAAACATCTTTAACGAAATTATGATATTTTGAATCATAAATTTGTGAATTTGTCGATGCATTTCCAAAGATTTTCATTATTTGTTAATATGGAAATTATTTTTGAAAATTTCACATATCGAGATAAATGGTTCAATTCTATTATACATAAATTACCACAAATAATTGCATCAAAATGTTGCATTCTAACATCATTATAATTTTTATTATATTTAAGATAATCAACTAATTTAAGTGGTGGATTATCTCCAAAAGAATCGAAAAAATAGATATTTTTATTTTCTTTCCAATAACAAACCCAATGTGTTCCAGAATTTTTCGAAACACTAAAATTTACTGCTACACATTTTGTAAGTGCAGATTTTGTTAATTCATGAGTCATAAACACACTTCGAAAATGTTTAAACCTAGATTTCCATTTCCAAACTATGTCTTTGTTGTTCTTCTAATTCTTGATCTTTCTTCTTAGAATTAACTACATAATTTGCAATAGATGGTGCACTACTAATCAATCCACCAATTGCAGGTAGTGCACAGAAAAGTATAGGTAAAAATCCACTACTGTGTAGACCATTTCCAGTTTTTATTTCTTTCGATAATATTTTTCAGTTGTGGTATGGATAAAGTTAGATTCATTCCATTACTATATTTTATTTTTTTTTTCGATCAAGTTGTTCTTTTGTTAAATAAGAATCAATACTTAAATTTTTAAGTTCATCAGTAGACAGTTGAAAAACTATATTTTTCACCTATATTTGTAAAGTAAATCATTCATAAAGAAAAAAATTTAATAATATTATAAGTAAAAAATTAAATTATATTGTAAGTAAAAAATTATAAATATATTATTTTTATCACCCAACCAAGTTTTCGTTTAATATGCATCGTAGATCCAGTAATTCCAGTCGAACATATTTTAAAAGATTTTGTCTAGTTCTTTATCTGCTGAATTTCCTTCGTCTGCACTTTTATTACGATGATAATCCATATCACGTTTCATTGCAGCCGAATCTAAAGGATTTTTTGGTTTACTTTCTTGTTCTAATATATATTTTTATTTAGTTCCTTGACCCAAAAAATTATATCCAGGTGCATGTAATTCAAATGATAAAGAATTAATTAAATCTTTCAGCAATCCTTGATCATGATGTTCTGATTTCCAGAAAGAATGAGGAATTTCGTTTTATTTTTTTATAAGATGTGGATTTCCTTTAGGAATGTTTACAGCAAAATCTGTAAATTTATTATTAGCATATCCATAATTCCAATATCTTATTATAATAATTATTATTTCTAGCATATTGTTCACCATATATAACTAAAAGTCGATTGATAAGTTTTCTAACACCATTTATTCAAATATATTATTTTGGAAGATTATTATAATTTTTAATACCACTTCCAGATATTGGTAACCTTGTCAAAATTGATCTTTGTGGTGTATTTGGTACTGATTCTGGACGTGATTTTTAAATAAATTCACAATAAATTAGTTCAATTTAATTATTTTCCAGAAATTCCAACTCATATTTCAATTTACTTGTTCATTAGAATTTTTGTGCAATTTGTGTAGTCATCTTCAGTAACTATATTTTCAAGATAGTTTTTTTTATTATTTGTCAACAAATTTAAAAGTCCTTCTGTTTTATTAATTTTCTTTATCATTTATAATTATGTTACCATTATGAATAACAATTTTTGTATCACCAATATAAAAATTGCGACCTTCACCATGTAAACCATATTATTCATTAATAACACTAATTCTCTGAGAAATATCTTTACCGAGATTAATATTAGAATCTTTCAGTGATTTTATTCCTCATATTTGTTAAGAATCGTCTCATCATCTGATGTCAATGCTTGAAATACATTTTCAGGCCGTTATAATACTGTTTCTTACACATTTATGTACAGCATCATTAGAATCAAAAGATATGGGTGTTCGAGGATAATTAAAATTTTTGCAGCAACTGGAAATTTTCTTTAATTAAATTCTTACTCTTATCTGTAACTTTCTCTATTTTTTACCAAGATTATCAATAGCATCTACCATAGCTTGTTTCTGTTTTTTATTTTTTTCATTATTTCCTTTACATTGTTTTTTTTAGTTCTTTAAACTTTTCAGTTAACTATCACTTTTTAGTAAATTATTTCTAGAGTGTTTCTCTATTATTCTTTATATATATATTAAAAATACGTTGAATTAACTTCTTTAAGACATATTTTATTGTTTCGAAAATATGTTGTTATTTTTAGGGTTGTTTTTAATGTTTCAAGGTTTTGTGGAGGTAGTAATATCCTGTTAAATATTTCGTCGTGTATATCATTATTTAGTCTTAATTAATTTAATAAGTTAAGTACTGTGTAAATATAAATGTTTAATTTAGTTCTTACATCATAAATAGTCATGCTATTTAATTCTTTATATTTTTATATTTTACATGATTTAAAAGCTAATTTAAAAAATTCTTCAATAATGCGCTAATTTATATAATACTTAAAGTAACAACATTCAAATTAATTATCAGGATGTTTTCCAGTATTACAGGATGTTACAAAAAGATGCAGCAAAACTTTCAGGAAACATTCCACGCACACAAAGTAAGAAAATATGTGATATGGACATATGTCCGGAAACGCTTGGTTACCATGGTAAAGCTAAGTTCCTTACATCTCGTTAAATGTCATCGTAAAAAAACATTTCTTACAATGATCCAATTACCCAATGGAATGTTTCGTTAGAATGTACTTTACTTCCTAGGTTCACAGCCACATGGGCTACGTGACAGAAGGTAATCTGGACTATGAGTTGAAGAGACGCAATGCAGTCACGATTACCTTCCGTCACATCGCCCACCTGGCGGTGATCCTAGAAAGTAACGCACATTCTAACAAAAGATTCCTTTGGGTAATTGGAACAGTGACTGTACACAATGTTTTATACAATGACATTTAACGAGACGTAGGGAAGTGAGTTACACCATGGCAAATAAGCGTTTCCAGACATATGTCCATATCACATATTTTCTTTCTTTGTGTGCATGGAATGTTTCCTGAAAGTTTGACCGAACCTTTTTGTAACATACTGTATATGTCGAATGTCTTAACTTAAAATTATCTTTTGTTGTACCTCCAATTTTATAAAAATGTTCCTCATTCTGCGAATATGTAAGTGTAAAATATATAACATCATTATTTTCTATTTTTGAGTTCTGTTTATGTATTTTATATGTTTTTCTTTAATATATTGTAATTTGTTGCAAGTTGTTACTTTTCTTACTGTAATTTATGTACTCCAAATGTTCTTATTGATGGTAAGATGTCTTCTGTAACCCAATCTTGAAATTGTTCTGCTTGTTCCATTTTTTATTTCATAATTAAAGAATGTACACCTGGTTTGTTAGTAAAATAGCTGATTTTTCATTGCCTCTCAAGGTTCATTTTTAAATTTTCATAACTATTACGATGTTTTCTCTAGCATGATCACGAATTGCTTTCTTGTGTTTAGTTAATTGTTAAATTTCAGCAACATCTTTTGCTTTAAGCCATGTTTCATTTTTGTCAATAATTACCGAAACATCTGTATTGTTGTAGGTAAGTTTATTGCTTGAGATATCATGGAAGTTTTCCATTTCTTATTTATTGTCTAAGTTTTTTCTTATTTAGTAGGAATACATTTTAAATAAAATAATACTTTAATTAAATGTTTGTAGTAAATGATTGTTAATACTTTAAATGTGTATTGTCTCAAATGTAAAAATATCCAAGCGACAAAATTTCTTACTAAAACAACAAAAAATGGAAATATTTAATTAAATGTTGTGGCGTCCGCGATTAGTTTCGCGGTGCGTCACAGGCCTTATAGTGTTTGTTTCTGGAAGTTAAGCACCTGCTATAAAGTAGTCGTGGAGTGAAGGGTGGCTTTGTTATGTAGGAAAGGTAGCTGTCTGTAACGCGCGCTGTGTTATCGATCGCAGAAGGCGGTTGCTGCGCGCGCACCGTGAAGCTAGGGAAGGTAGGAGTGTGTGATGCGCGCACAATTATTGATCGCAGTCGGCGAGTTATGCGTGCGCACCTGTAGGGGAAGGTAGGGGAAATGCCTGGCTGTTTCTCCTGGACTGTGGAGGAGTTGGCGAGGGGAGGAGAGGGGTTGTGCTCAGCTGGTTTTGTATGTGGGAGTGAAGCAGCGCGACCTTGAGGCTGTCAGCTGGGAGTGATTTATAGAGGTCAAAGGCACGCGAAGCAGAAGTGTGTCAGGTTAATTTGCCGTGGTTATCTGTCGTTCTTCGGACATGATGTGTTCGGGAAAAGAGCATTATGAAATCATAGGCTGTTAGTTGTGCAGTTATGAAGCAACTCGTAAGCGGTAAAATTACTGTCGTTTTGATGCGAGAGCCGAGCGTATAGTTGCTACTTCAGTGCGGGAAATGGCGATCAGTCAAAAGGTGCGATGTGCCTGGGAGTTCAGATATAGGACAAAGCTTCCAGGAGTGATTTTCCTGTCGTAAATTTTTATGCTAAATTGCGGCCGTTATGTTATGCCGATATTCTAGCGGAATTTAGTGGCTAGTGTGTGACGAGAGAGCAAATATATTTGGTGCAAGAGGAGCTGACACAATTTGCTGGGCCAAATTGTCCAGGTTGGAGTGTGAATATTGTAGGTCATGATATGTAACCTAATTGTTCCTGAAATTGCCCTGGCTCTCAAGGGCTTATTCTGCTGTGGGGGTTGACTAGGCCCAAATCCCAAATTGTTCTGCTGAAGCCGAGTTGGGTTTGTCTTTTGTGGAAGGTATGTTGCGGCCCTTTTAATTTGAAATGGCTCCTGTTTTAACTTCATCAAAAGTATTCTACTGCATTTTAACATAACAAGAATAATCGTGGAATAGATGTGGGTTACTTTTAAAGTGTGGGCACTTTATGATCAGTTTTCAGAGGCACCGAAATATGCAAGGTTACATATTAGTTCTGTTGACAAGTGGTAGAATTGTTAAAATTAAGTGCCTTGTAGGTGAATATTGAAGTAACTTATTCATTTGCGAGAGACGAAATATGTTGAATTGAAATTATTAAAATTATTTCCAAAATATTAATTTATTTTAATGGACTGCAGTACACATTTGTAAAGGTTATTTTGCAAGTGATAAAATCATTGTAACAAATAATTTTTGATTGCAGTACACTTTGGCTTAGAGATTAAGTGTACTTATTTAAAGCATGTTCTAAAATCGTAAATGTAATGAATTGTTTTACACATTTGTAATTGAGAAATTCCATAAGTGTCAGAAGTTAAATTTTGTGAGCGAGCGTATATAGCGCAGATGAATGATTTAGATGTAGTATACGTTTAAATAGAAATGTTGTGAACTTATTTAAAGCATGCTCTAAAATAATCTTATTAATTTAATTAATTGGTTTAACACTTGTAATAGAAATATTTCGTGAGTTGTATGAAGGGAACTTTTGAGAAATTGTGATTATATATATACAACGAACGTTTTCTCGACATCGAATTACTAAGTGTACTTGCACCCTTCCAATAGAGTTGTAAACCGATTGTTAATTTTTTTAAATTTGTTGTTAGTTGGCTAGAGACTAAACAAATTTTGTGATTCAAATAGCATTTCATATAATGTGCCATTCTAGTTAAGATGTTTGTAGTAGTATAGTTTGTAATGAAGTATAATAGTATTTACCAGAGGTGCGCAGTTTGTTTTTCTGTTGACAGTCCCCCTTAGCTGAACTTTTGAGTTGTGGAATTTATTTAAAAATTTAATGTTTGTTGATATTTGCTATTTGCGTTGCGACTTGTTAAGAATTGGGCTGTTGCCTTTGTTCAAACTATTGAGATTTTTTCTACACTCTAAATGATTACCCCGTCTTTAAACAATTGTAGCGGTCTTTAGCGAGTTGCCTGCGGGCCAAAGACCGTTACAAATAAAACTGTGCCACTCTGCTAGACAGGGTGTGTTGGTAGGGTGTCGAATGCAGAAAGTATTTCATGAATAAAGTTTAAAACAAAAAAAATTTTTTTAATAAAAAAATTTTTTTTTTTAGTATTGTTTTCTGTAAATTTGAGTAGTAGGTTAAGAGTGTTCTGGTCCGTGGGGCCTAGTAGTACAAAAGTGTACTTGCGAGTCCAGGGGTTTGAGACATTTGGGTAAAGTTTCCATATTTAGTATTGTTTGTTGGCTGGGTATAGATATTCGGTTTGGGTTTCGGCATACCTTCCATGCGGTACAATGACATTGTGGGTTTACCATTTGGACATTCCAGGTCTGGTGATGAATCTCAAGGCTGCAGGTGTGACCTGCGCTGAGGGAGAAGGACTAGAGAAGCTAAGGAAGAAAATGGTTGCCGTTGTCCTCAAGGACAAGGCTGGCTTAGATGGAGAGGGGTGTTCAGACCCAATACCGGGTCAGAGTAGTGGTATTTCTATTAAGAAGAGCTTGATCCTTACCTCATTAAAAGGGATTCCAAATTTGAAATCTCTTGACCCTGAAAGTCTATTGGATTTTGTCAAATCTGTAGATCGTTTGAAACGGAGTAATTTATTGATATCAGACCAAGAGATGATTCAGGGACTGATCCCACATTGCTCGGATGTGGTATTAGACCTTGTCTTGGAGGCAGTGGAGCTGGGGACCAATTGGGACAAATTGAAAGAAAAACTTTGGGAAGTCAACTGTCCAAAGCGTGTTAGACAGGATTTAGAGAAAAGACATATGTATCGGTTTCAGAGATTTGACGAGAAAGTTTCTGATTTTATCCAGGAGGTGCATGCCGCTATTACTGGGTTAATGGTGAACCTAAGCAATGCTGATTTCATTGATTTGATTTTGGAGAATCTGCATCCTGAGGTTAGGCCTTCGTTTGTATTTTTATCAGCGCCTACTACTGTGGTAGGATTGAAAACTTGGGGTGTCAAGGTTGACAACCAGCGTTACACCGCACAACAGTTTGACCAGCAGGTTAAATCAGTTTCTGGTTCTAAGGGAGGTAGTACTAAGATGGTTAGTCAGCGGAAACCGGTAGTCTGCTTTGCTTGTAAAGTAGAAGGACATGTTGCATCTCAATGCCCTTTGCGTAAGTCTGGGAGCCCTCCCCAATTTCAGTCCCAAGCTAGTAAGTCCGAAAGAGGTGAGATTACCTGTTTTGGATGCAAGAAGGCAGGGCATATAGCATCACAATGTGGTGTTGCAGATGATAGAGTATGTTTCAAGTGTAAGCTCATGGGGCACATAGCACGGGAATGCCCTAAAGGAAATGGAGGTGGGCAGTTGGGCCAACAGAGTCAGGGACACCACACTGCTGGAAAACAGACTGTAGCGGTAATGAAGCCAGCAGTGTCAAAGACCCATTCTAATAACTTTTGGGTGCTGCTGACTATACAAGATGTTGAAATTTTGTAGATGATAGATACAGGGGCCACAGCTTCCTTAATGTCTCAAGATTTTGTTAGTGGGTTGGTACGAAGATATCCTGAGTTAAAGAGAAAGCTGAAAGTTGAGGCAGGTTTCACTTTACAAGTGGAAAATGGAAGTGGGTGTCAAGTTAAGACCTCGATAGAGGTACACTTTAAGATTGACAAATACAGCTGGTCACGCTGGTTCTGGGTGGTACCAGGTTTATTGTGTGATTGTGTCTTGGGATTAGACTTTCTTCAAGAAACTGGAGCCGTGGTCGATTGTAGAGCTGGGATGTTGTCCTTTGGGTTTGATACGGATTTCTCCATTGTATTGGAGGGGAGGTGGTCTGGCAAACACACAAAGAGGTGTATTGGGACGGAAGTGTTGGAAGCACTTTAACACCGACGCAAAAAGAAAAGCTACGGTTAGTACAAGAAGAGTTTGGGGATGTATTGACTAGCGCATTAGGGAAATGTGAATTGATGTCAGTGCATATCTCAGTCACTGATGAAGTTCCAATTAAATGTGCGCCTTATCAGTGCTCACCCCCGAAACTTGAGGCATTTCGTAAAATAATTCAAGATCTTGAGCATAAGCAGGTGATTTGTAAAATCAGTTCATTATATGCTTCTCCTGCGTTCCTCGTAAAAAAGAAAGAACCAGGGAAATACCGCCTAGTGTTAGATTTCCACCGTTTGAACGAGAAAATACATGTAGACCCTTTTCCTTTGCCCAATATAGACGTGCTTTTTCAGCATTTGTCTCATGCATCATATTTCACTATATTTGACCTTAATTTCGCTTTCCATAAGTGTACCTTGGAAGCAGAGAGTCAGAAGTACACTGGATTTGTAACCCCTTGGGGTCACTATGAGTGGAAATGGGTACCTTTTGGAGTCAACTTTGGAGGGCAGTGCTTGTCACGTATTTAGAGTCAATTATTTACAGAATATCAGTTTCAGTTTGACATATCATTTTTGGACGACATCTGTGTGTTTTCTAACACGTTTGAGGAACATCTTAATCACATTCGTAAAGTTTTGGACAAATTGCGTAGTGCAGGTATCACAGTAAATCCTGCGAAGGTGTTTTGGGCAAAACGCCAGAAAAAGTTCTTTGGGTTTATTGTTAAGAAATGGCAGGTATTGATGGACGCAGATAAGATAGCTCCTATAGTCAATTTTCCCAGGCCACGGAATGTAAAGGGAGTGATGAGATTTATCGGAATGCTTGGGTATTTTTCGAAATTCATTCCGGGATATGCTGAGATATGTGTTCCATTAAACCAGTTAAAGCGAAAGGATGTTGATTTTGTTTGGGGTGAAGAGCAAGAGAACAGCTTTAAGGCTTTAAAACATGCGATTTCCCATCCTCCCATTTTGAGTTTGCCAGATTTTGAGAAATGGTTTATTCTGCAAGTAGACGCGAGTAGCTTGGCTCTGGGAGCTGTATTGCTCCAAAGAAATCCAGGAGAGAGAAAACCTATTGCCTTTGCCAGTCGGAGCCTATCTCGGAATGAACAGGGTTATAGTACCTATGAAAAAGAAGCTTTAGCGTGTATCTTTGGTGTGGAGAAGTTTAGTTGTTATCTTGAACACGCCGAATTTGTCTTGCATACGGACAATCAAGCTTTAACGGGCGGCTCTGAGAGCGTTGTTTGTTGAAATCGTCGCCTAGATAGGGTTGCAGGCGGCAGGACGGGGAGGGAGGGAGGGGTGGCCGGCTCGGACGAATAGTGTGACGGCGCGCAAGCAGATAACTTTACGCTGTTGCCACATCAGCACGCGCAGAGAACGAAGCAAGGACAACTGCAGCTGCAGTCTTTACGGACGGACCGTCCTTACCCCACTTGCGGAGTTGCGCTTGAACTCAGCTGCAGAGTTGTCGAAACCAATCGCTCACCCGCTTGTTCCACAAAGTATTTGCGAAACATTCATGAAATATCTACCACTTGGCCTACAGATTATGGAGATTCTTACAAAATTGTTAAATGTTTTACACATTCATTGATTTACCTGTTAAAATTGTGACCTAAAGGCCTTTCTTATTATTTTACTCGAAAACCTGCTGAAAATGGTCCGCTAAAAATATCTCTAGTTTTGACAACATTGTATACTTACCTCTTGAACCTAAATAAATATTAAAATTTAGTTTTCTATAAATGAAACTTTTCTGAGTGTAATATTCATGGACCTTAGATATGTTGCATAATATTTTAATACTGTTTCATGAACAGGTTACCAAGCCACAAATGAGCTTATTACTTTAAATGCACAAATGTAGCAAGGCACTAGCAAGTCGTGCAGCATAGGTACCATGACAAAAACAGGTGGTAAGAACGAAAAAATAAAAATAAAACAGACAACGGTTTCTAGTATGCCTTCCGAAGGAAAAATTGGCTTATAATATTACCTTACTATCTGTGTGTCTGTTTTTGTGGCTGGTTATGGGTCCCACCCCCCCCCTGCAAAAATATATTTTGAACAAATGCACCGATTTCAACCAAACTCTATAAAATAATATTACCTGACTTTTATATTTTCCAAAAACGCTTTGCACTGTCTTTCAAAATGTTGGCCATTTGAATTGTTTGTGTGATACGGTATATCTCTGTAACTATTCAGAGAATTCTAACCAAATTTGGTACGCTCAACGAACATGTAATGTGCATTAGGTTTTGATACTTTTTGATCACAGGTCTGCCATTTTGAAAGCCAGTATCATCTAATTCACTAAATAGTTTATGCTATATTTCATAAAACGTTTAAACTAATATTATAAAATTTTGTAGTGTGGTAGTGTTATGACAATTAGTCTTACACACACGTTAATTAAGAAGATTAGTCGTTGACTTTCTAAATGGTAGCCATACCAAACACACACATATTAGAAACAAAATATGCGTAAAATACATGTACCATATACACAGAAAACAGTGTCAATTGAGCTTGGCAATCGTTAGACAAATAAATGTTTCGAATAAAATCGTACACATGCGCAAACCCATGCAGACCTAGTAATGCAATAATTACAATTATCTTACACTGTTCTTGCAAGCTCAGCAAATTTCAGAAGTAGGTTAAATGTATACAAAGAACTTGATTTAAATGTGTTTCCTTATAATATTCAGTAACGTAACGTAAAGAAAATGCGCTAACTGTCAATGTGGAAGTCATTCAACTTTTTTTCTTTTCTTAGAAGACTTGCTGCATATAAAAACGGCAGTAAAGAAATCAAGCGTCGGATTCTCTTGAAATAAGCACACAGAAATACAGAATCGTTTAAAATGAGACACCTCTAGTTATTCCAGTTAAATTATAAAAATGCACAAATCCATACAGGACTATTAATGCAATAATGACTGTACTTGCAATTTCACAAATTTTCAGAAGTATAATGACAAAATATACACAAAACAACTAAATGTAAACATGTTTCCTTATTATATTTAGTGATAAGTATAATTAACATGACGCACACTGTCTATATGTGGAACTCATTCTGCTTCTTCATTTTTAAGATACCGGTACACTGACTTCTGTACTACAGTTATGAATACAGGTTCACGAATTGTATTCCGAACTGGGGAAATAAGTCATAGGTTCTGCGATTTCGGCCAACATGCAATACATATTAAATCACTTCAATTTTTAGAATCATTTCCTGTCTTCAAAATGTTTCAGTCATTATTTTTTCTGTATGAAGACTTTCCAGTTTATCTGCCATAACTATAAAGTAGTAGAATTCGTGCTCAGTTATGTTCAGTGCTCCTTGCATTTGATAAAAGCATTGGTGCGTCTTTTTACAGTGTTACTTTATTGACGGATGTCATCACCAAAAATAAGTCCTTTTTCTGTCTAGCATTTTTCATTAGGCCTAGTGACTTAGCAGAAGGAGCACATTTCACCTCAACCAGAGCATTTTCCTCTGTAACGAAATTATCTAGACTTGCACCAAAATGACCACCTACGAAATTCACAAATATGTCACACCTGTCGACATTCAAAAAAACTATGTCTGCTTCGAAGCTCTTAATAGCGATGTATTTATTACGGATGCCATATTCCAAAGCAAGTGTTGCAATATTAGGTTTGTACAGAAGTCGCTTGACAAAACTACAACAACGTGTGGAATCTTCCCGCTGACAAACCTCTCAATAATTACTTTATGTTAAACGACCTTGCCGTTTATCATGCCATTTTTCACTTTCTCTTTGTGCAACTGTCTGCACAGCAGTTCGGTCTCATTCTTATACAGTAACTTGAAAAATATTCGACTAAAAGCTTGCATGTTTGCTGTGTGACCTCGGTATCTTCAGGTTCCAATACATTTTTCCATAGTCTTCATCTGGAGGAGCTAACACTTTTATGTATTTTCGTTTGTTTCTTGCTTGGGCAGTCAAGTCTAGACGCCATTTGACTGCTTCAGGGGGCTGTATTTTACGTTTAATCAGCATCTTGTGAGTCTGTCCTGAACTCCGACCAGTCAGGGTCTTGAATGGGCTCAGTACTCGCGAATGACCACGCAAGAGTTGTAATCCAGCGACGTTAACAACTTCGTTGAAATGATTCCTGTTGCGAAAAAATTGATACTATTTCCAGAATTAAATCTGACCAGGAGACTCATATAAAACTCAGCTGAATACGTAGTTTTATTTGTAATGAGTCGTGGAGCTTTTTCTACGAGACGATCAACAAAACCTTCATACACTAATTAGTGAATGGAGACGCTTCTAAGATTATGTCCTATTCCATTGCAGTTGATAGTTCATTAGAATCCTATTTTTGTAACATGTGTGTGGCTTTATACTAGAGTCAGTTGAGTCATTACTGTCACAAATACAACAGTATTATTCCTAGCTCCAAGAGACAATAATTTACCTGCCTTCTCTCCGATTATAACGGCGTGAAACAAAGAAAGGTTAAAAGCCTTTAAATTTATAAATAGAAACTACTTTCATAACGACTCAAAAGTATGTATTAAATTCAACAAAAAAATAAAATTTTGGAGTTAAATATAATTCTGACTTCATAAATATAAGAGAAAGGAAATAATATATTAAATAAATAAATAAATTGTGTATAAACTTAATTCTTGTCTGGTCGGCAACCTGCAAACGAAGCGCAACCTGTGTGATAGTGATTTTCGTGGCTGAATCACGCTAACGTACCATTCAGTCAAAAAAAAACTAGCAGTTGAGTTTTTTGTGCAAGTATAAGACGAAAATTCTTTGGTTTAGTTCACAAATGTTGTCGTTAAAGGGTATGGAAAGGTACGATGTCAAGCGGACGACTGGCATACTAAATCGTCAATAAATTCTGAACTACTCATCAAAATTCGATGAGATATATTTCTGAGTAAATATAGTATCAGCGGACGTTTATTTATATGGCACTATGCGGTGGTATGCTTTACTTTCTAATAATAAATTAAAAACGGGGTTTTAAAATAATAAGGGCTTAAAACTACAAAATCTACAAAAATGGAAAACTTAAGTTTTTATACTTTTTAATATGATAATATCTGGGCCTCTATAATAACCGAAATAAAAAAATTCTCAAGTTTTAATTTTAAAATAATTTTACTATCCGAAAATCTCTGCGCGAGAGGTTTACTGATAAAATTATTTTCGCTTGAAAACGCGAGTATTTTTTAAATTCGGTTGTTATAGAGGCCTAGATATTATATTAAAAATTATAAAAATTACAGTTTTCCATTATTGTCGATTTTGTAGTTTCAAGCTCCTATTTCTATTTTTTTGTGGGTGCTCAAATTCAAGCACGCGGTGTTAAATTATTGCCAAAATTAATATTTTCGATTTATTTCATTACGCACATTGGTCATGGTGTAGTCAGCCGCATTATAGTTGTTTTTCATGTGCAACAAATGCATACTAATCAATGGGAATGATATAAATAGCTGACATTGCCCTTACGGATTCAAGTGAAAAGAGAAAAATTATTTACATGCGACTCACACAGGGAAATTCTGATATAGGTTTTAAACATTGTCAGATATTTTTATTTTGCATGTGACTGGAGAAATGGTACACAACTGAATGTTAGTTAGTTTTGTCTGTGTGACTGAAATTGTTATTCCAGCCATTGGGCTAGGCAGTACGTAGTGTTTGACATGTTCTATTTCGTTGACTGTACGTAAGTTAACTTACCACAGCAGAAGCAGCACTGTAATTATGTTCGTAACTTAGCCTGCCTCATCCACCATCCACTAGAGAGATAAATGGGACGCCGTCTGCATCAACATTTCCTTTTTCTATCGCTTTGCGTTATTCCTCAACACCAGTTTCAGATATTGACGTATGAGGTGTTGCAGCCACACCTGTAAACATACGAAACTTTTTAAAATTATGTATTATAGTATTTAGGTCTCGTATAGTATCAACACGTGTTGTAATACAAACCTTCTCAATTGCTGTTTCATTTTTTATGTAAGTGTTGACTGTTATTGCTCATTGCTGGAACATCTTATATCGCAAGTATGCTCTCCGATTGGGAAAATCCTATACTCGAGGTAACTGCAGTCCAGGTACTTGCACTATTAAGATCGTTATAGCCAGTTTCTTCATTATGTATGTTGTATTCATGGTGACAGGCAGAACATTCGAAAATCCACTGACAGTGAAGACAGTTTTCCACCTCTTTATTTAACTCCAATTCTCCAAATGTATGAATATTTTAATGAATTATCGTGTTCCATTGTAAGGAGCTTGGGGAAAACGTAACTAGGCTTGAAAATTCTGTTCCCGCACAATTAGGTCCATACGATGATGTCCAAGATTATATATATTTAGTTGTAACTAGGGACCCCTGATTTTCGCGAAAAAATTTCGCCCCACTTTGTTTCAGTGACTTACGTGTACATCTGCAGTTCTACTTCATGGTTACTGTCAGCGTGTTTTTGTGAAGTGATATCTATCATTTGACTTTGCCAATGACGATAACGTTACTACAATCTTCACAAGTCTGTGATTTGCCAGTAAAACCCCAAGACACGTCACAGCTAAGACTTCCAATTACTGGTTATGAAGCAGAGCTGCAGATGTGCACGTATGTCACTGAAACAAAGTGGAGCAAAATTCTTTTCGCGAAAATTAGGGGTCCCTAGTTAAAAAAAGAAGTGGCTATACAATTTCCGTCGTTAAACGCACAATTGAATACCGACATTAAGAATTATAAATATTAACCATTTTATGACTATGTCCATGGTTTATTGAACACTATTTAAAGCATCGCTTATGTTCTAGTTGTAAACAGGCCAATAGTACATATCCTTAGTCTACATGTAAAATTAACATTGCCATAGTTAGTTGTATTTATGCTCTACTCAAGCGAATTTTTAAGATAAAAAACTAGGAATTCAAATATTTTATTAATTCACCCATTCTTACACTATTTATCATAAAAAAAACTAAGCCAAGTGATGATACCAGAATCCACAATCGTGCTCTGTCAACCGTGAACAGCCTGCATACAAACCAGAACGAAATAGTGACTACAAAAATAACAGTTATTCCTTATGTTTCTACTTTATATTTCCTTAAATGATAAGTAGTGTTTGTTTGGTACAGTGATGTAGAACAAATATACGAGTCAACTTTTATGATAGACATTTATTTGAAAGCTATTTAACAACTCCGAGCATCAATTACGAATAACTACGCAGATATTTTTAGTGACATAATACTAGGAAAGACTGACAGAGATGCTATTTAATGCCATGGAACAACCACTTTAGTGTTTTAAAATGTTTCTCACTATACGGTCGCCGATACTGGCCTGCCGGTCAAAAAATTAGCAAATTATTTGAGACATGTTGCGCATTCGCAAATCGCAACACACGTCAGAGACACCGTGGTCACAAACTGCCAGCTCGTATTACCTCGACAGTAACAATCAAAGCCACCACGGCAGCCCTAGATATTTTGGTTTCAAATAAAATTCGTTCATAGTGACAGGCCTATAGATATTGTAACAAATTATTTTTGAACATCTATGGGGGAAAAAGTAATCATTTTCAAGGTCACAAATAAATTATTTGGTGTAACAAAAAAAATTTAACACACTTTAAAATAAAAAAAAACAGGAAGTTGTGTTTTTAAACTTCCTTACCTTTGGGTCTGCCTTTTCGCATTAGTCAAAAATATTTGTATTTCAGGTGAGACATAAATGTAATAGACCCTATGTCAAATATTTTTTTAATAGTGATACATACATCTTATAGAATACATTTTGCAAAGTTCACAGTGTTAGTTAATGTTGACTTGTGTCTAGAAAGAATTTTCTACAATTTATGTACAAAAATAGTGTAAATATAACAATGAAATAATAAACTTGGCTTATTTATCAAGTAAATGGTCATGGAGTTCATTTAAATAATTTCTCAATCGATGAAAGTAATTCAAAGTTCGGTTATGGCATATCAGATAATCACTCGAGCTAAATGACAGCCACGAGTCTTTTATACGCGCGCCTTTTTCTTCTTATACCTAGCGGAAAAGTATACAGCGGTGGATGAATATATATCCAACTGGTAGAGTCTTATACAGGTATTTTAAAACATTCCCTTAGTGAAAATTAGACGTACAGAATGAAACTGTCTTGAGTATGAAACCTACGTCACTCTTCCGACAATTCGGAGTATCATGAGAATTACGGCTAACATAATACAAAATCTCACCCATGAAATATAGCTTGTTATAGATACATTTATTATCTACATTTACTTTATGAATGCATTTGTTGTCTTACATAAAACCAATAACACTCGTTCGGTACATCAACACACTACTCATTTCAGATATAGACTCTACAGTACTGCGTGGTTAGACCATTGAGTAGACAGGTTTTACTCAATGGTTAGGCCTAATGTATCTCAGATGTACAGTAAAACCCACAACCGCTACACTCTTATCTACCTGAAGACATGATGACATTCTGTCACGGTGCATACATACAAATGTAAATGCATGTTGCATGCCTGGCAAATTTAGCTACATGAACATTCTGTATTTTCCTTTTGACAGACCTCCGTTGGCTATATAATGGCAGACGTTTGTTTTTACACTTCGCTCTTCCCATTGTGGATCGTTTTCTGTTACACTATCGCACCGACAACATTCACACGTGGCCGCCGTCTTCCTTGTAGTATAGCTCAGATTACAGATGAGTCCGCGCAGATACTGCTCAAGGCTGCTCCTCAGGATGATAACAGACGTGGCAACTACGCACGCCTGCTCTACCTCCCCGCTCCCCTCTGGATGCGCGCGCACCTCCCCCTACACGACCCATTACTCCGCTAATTTTTCATTTACGCAAAGACCTCTCACGCTTTTCCTAGATGAGATACAGGTACGCTACCGCTGACTTATTTATGTGTTTAATCGTAACGGAATTCGCTATATAATATTTAACCCAATAAACTACATAGCCTGAAACGTGCAGCGATTTTAATATTTTAACTGTCGATTTAATACGTTTTTTATAACGAAAATAGTTTTTTCGTCTTGTAGCGAGTTAGTCGTCTTCAAAATCTGTATTACAATTCTTGTTTGAAAGTTAAATCATGGAAACTGAATGCGTAAAGCGACTTTCAATTTTACATTGAAATCCCTATCTCTCCCACACTGAACATATGGCTCGAGCCGGCCCTTAACATGGTTGTTTTCCCATCCTAAACAACTGGGGAAAATAGGTCGATGGATCATGCAGTTAACGCGGTTCAAGTTCCATATTGTACATGTCCCTGGCAGAGAAAATAGTGTGGCGGAAGCTTTGTCCCGAATGTATGACCCCGGAGAGTTCGAGGGGGTAGGTAAACTGGAAGAGCGGGATGAGAGTTGCAATGTTTTGCACCTCATTCCTGAGAGCTTTGTTGATATTGCTCGGTGGCAAAGTGAGGATTCGGAGGCAGTTCAGTTGAGGAAGGATATCGCTGAGGGTAAGGGTGGACAGTTGCAGATTGTGAAGGGATTAATTATCCTTGTCAATAAGCAGGGGAAGAAAAGAGTATGGGTACCCAAAGCAATAAGACCTATGCTAATGAGGTATTATCATGATTCACCGGCAGGTGGCCATATGGGTGTACGAAAAACCGAACTTAAAATAAAGAAAGAATTTTTCTGGGCAGGTATGCGACAGGACATTCAGGAACACATGCGTTCTTGTCATGAATGTGAATGTGCTAAACAGGTAGGAAATTCAAAGGTCGGTTTTTATGCTGCTCATCCTCCTGAACGTATTTGGCAGAGATTATTTATCGACGTGTTTGGACCTCTGCCACGGTCAAGTTCAGGGAACGTATGCATTCTGGCTATGGTCGATGGATTTTCTAGATTTGTGATAGTAGAGCCACTGAGGGAAATGAAGGCTTCCACTATTTGTGGAAAACTGGAGTATGTATTTAAGATATTTGGGAGTCCTGAGTCCATCGTTTGCGATAATGCGAGTTATTTTCAGGTAAGGTGTTGCATGATCTATGTTTTGATTGGGGAGTAAAAATCATACATACGAGCCCGTACTACCCCTGCCCAAATCTAGTGGAGAGGCTAAATAAGTGAATCAAAGGTGCATTGACTATTTTTCACCAAAGTAACCAACGGAAGTGGGACAAAAATTTGGCATTGCTGAATGTCGCTTGGAACAATGTTCCTCACAGTGTAACAGGCAAAACTCCTGGGTTTCTTATGTTTGGGAAAGAGGTTCCCCATCCCCTCATGAGTTTGTGGGGGATGGATGTGGATAGAGTGGATGAGGTGTCTGGAGAGAGACTTGCAGAGGTTTGGGGAGAGATTTATCACACACTCCTTAAAAATCGGAAGCGGGTAGCAGAAAAGTATAACCAGGATCGTATTCAATGCCCTTACAAAAAAGGAGATTTGGTTTTGTGTAAAAAGATAACTCAAAGTAGAAAGATCGATTTTGTATCTTCCAAGTTATGCTTCCCATTTGATGGGCCTTATGTAATTTTATCCTTTTCTACTGATGTAAGTGTAAAGTTGGGTGATCCAACAACCAGAGTTTTGTGTAAGAAGGCACATATAACAGCTTTGAAGCCGTATCATTCTGATAGCAATGTGTGATATGGAAGAAAAAGGCATTCCTTAGGCTTTACTGCGTTCTAATGTGTTATTGAGAGATCTATTTTGTTCTTTGCTTAATGTTATTTGTTTCTTGGTTTCTTCAAGGGATTTTTGGGGTGGGTTTTGGTTTTTTGGGGTTTAGTTGTTTGTGTATTTATTTTCTTGTGAGTGGTTAACGTCTATGGAATGTTTTTCTTCCTAGAACTGGCTGTCTAATTTGTTGCCTTTTTTGCTGTTGCTGGTAGGAGTTTTAAAGGGGGAGGTTGTGGCGTCCGCGATTAGTTTCGCGGTGCATCACAGGCCTTAAAGTGTTTGTTCCTGGAAGTTAAGCACCTGCTATAAAGTAGTCGTGGAGTGAAGGGTGGCTTTGTTATGTAGGAAAGGTAGCTGTCTGTAACGCGCGCTGTGTTATCGATCGCAGAAGGCGGTTGCTGCGCGCGCACCGTGAAGCTAGGGAAGGTAGGAGTGTGTGATGCGCGCACAATTATTGATCGCAGTCGGCGAGTTATGCGTGCGCACCTGGAGGGGAAGGTAGGGGAAATGCCTGGCTGTTTCTCCTGGACTGAGGAGGAGTAGGCGAGGGGAGGAGAGGGGTTGTGCTCAGCTGGTTTTGTATGTGGGAGTGAAGCAGCGCAACCTTGAGGCTGTCAGCTGGGAGTGATTTATAGAGGTGAAAGGCACGCGAAGCAGAAGTGTGTCATGTAAATTTGCTGTGGTTTTCTGTCGTTCTTCGGACATGATGTGTTCGGGAAAAGAGCATTATGAAATCATAGGCTGTTAGTTGTGCAGTTATGAAGCAACTCGTAAGCAGTAAAATTACTGTCGTTTTTATGCGAGAGCCGAGCGACTAGTTGCTACTTCAGTGCGGGAAATGGCGATCAGTCAAAAGGTGCGATGTGCCTGGGAGTTCAGACATATGACAAAGCTTCCAGGAGTGATTTTCCTGTCGTAAATTTTTTTCCTAAATTGCGGCCGTTATGTTATGCCGATATTCTAGCGGAATTTAGTGGCTAGTGCGTGACGAGAGTGCAAATATATTTGGTGCAAGAGGAGCTGACACAATTTGCTGGTCCAAATTGTCCAGGTTGGAGTGTGAAGATTGTAGGTCATGATATATGACCTAATTGTTCCTGAAATTGCCCTGGCTCTCAAGGGCTTATTCTGCTGTGTGGGTTGACTAGGCCCAAAGCCCAAATTGTTCTGCTGAAGTCGAGTTGGGTTTGTCTTCTGTGGAAGGTATGTTGCGGCCCGTTTAATTTGAAATGGCTCGAGTTTTAACTTCATCAAAATTATTCTACTGCATTTGAACATAACAAAAAAAATCGTGGAATATATGTGGATAACTTTTAAAGTGTGGGCACTTTATGATCAGTTTTCAGAGGCACCGAAATATGCAAGGTTACATATTAGTTCTGTTGGTAAGTGGTAGAATTGTTAAAATTAAGTGCCTTGTAGGTGAATATTGAAGTAACATATTCATGTGCGAGAGACGAAATATGTTGAATTGAAATTATTGAAATAATTTTCCAAAATATTAAATTATTTTATGGACTGCAGTACACATTTGTAAAGGTTATTTTGCAAGTGATAAAATCATTGTAACAAATAATTTTTGATTGCAGTACACTTTGGCTTAGAGATTAAGTGTACTTATTTAAAGCATGTTCTAAAATCGTAAATGTAATGAATTGTTTTACACATTTGTAATTGAGAAATTCCATAAGTGTCAGAAGTTAAATTTTGTGAGCGAGTGTATATAGCGCAGATGAATGATTTAGATGTAGTATACATTTACATAGACATGTTGTGAACTTATTTAAAGCATTCTCCAAAATAATCTGATTTATTTAATTAATTGCTTTCACACTTGTAATAGAAATATTTCGTGAGTTGTATGAAGGGAACTTTTGAGAAATTGTGATTATATACAACGAACGTTTTCTGGACATCGAAGTACTAAGTGTACTTTCACCCTTCCAATAGAGTTGTAAACCGATTGTTAATTTTTTTAAATTTGTTGTTAGATGGCTAGAGACTAAACAAATTTTGTGATTCAAATAGCATTTCATATAATGTGCCATTCTAGTTAAGATGTTTGTAGTAGTATAGTTTTTGTAATAAAGTATAATAGTATTTACCAGAGGTGGGCAGTTTGTTTTTCTGTTGACAGTCCCCCTTAGTTGAACTTTTGAGTTGTGGATTTTATTTAAAAATTTAATGTTTGTTGATATTTGCTATTTGCGTTGCGACTTGTTGAGAATTGGGCTGTTGCCTTTGTTCAAACTAGTGAAATTTTTTTCTACACTCTAAATGATTACCCCTGTCTTTAAACATTTGTAGCGGTCTTTAGCGAGTTGCCTGCGGGCCAAAGATCGTTACAATGTATTTGTAGTAATTGCGGCACTAAAAAGCTTTCTTTTTATTGGTGGAAATAGTAAACAATGAACAGCAAACGAAATTCATAAACCTGTCAGAAATAAATAACCTAGAAGAGCTGTTTTATCTTTTGGAATTGATGATCTTTGGCAAGCAGATTTAGTTTAAATGGATTCTGGTTCTTTATGAGGTATTTAAAAAAAATAACCCAGGATTTAAATACATGTTAACAATTATTGATGTTTTTTCAAAATTTTCGTGGGTGATTCCAGTTAAAGATTAAACTGGAGAAAATGAAACTTAAGCATTTAAAAGTATTTATTAATATCGTAACCCTAAATATTTACAAACCGATAATGGAAAATAATTTAATAACAAAACATTTAAAAAATTAATGAATCATAAAAATATAACACATTATCCATCATTTAGTGACAAGAAAGCTAGTGTTGGGGAAAGATTTATTCGAAAGATTGAAGGGGAAAAAATTTGGTAAAATAAGTGGATAGAAATATTACCAAAAATAATAAGTGATTACAATAATTTTAAACCAGTAAATGTAAATGAAAAATTTATGTCTCTATTCTTGTCAATATGTGTAATCATAAATTTATTTCTATGCCCAAATTTTCTATTGGAGATAAAGTTCGCATAAGTAAAGCTAAACATTTATTTGAAAAAAAATTATACGCCGAATTAGTTTACAGAAGTATCTGGAATTTCTGAAATATTTAGAGGCCCGGATATTTCGCGGGTTCAACGCCCAGCAGGCTAGACTCCACAGTCCTGTGTGCACTGTCGTCAGCTATATTTGTTCATTGGCTGCTGCTCCAGTGAGTAAGCATTTGAACATTTGACGATGTAGCGCAGGAGTTCGTGAGCGTTTTTACGCATGTCTGCCATTGGTTCGGTGTCCGCAAGGTCACGTTTAATAAACAATGACCTGATCGAAATAGTTTCCAACATGTACATGACTTAGAAATCCATCCTCTCCTCAGTAGAATCCGCGAAATTTCCGGGGCTCTAGAAATATTATACACAAATCATGTAACTTATAAAATTAAGGATTTACAAAACGAATCCATAGAAGGTATGTTTTATGAACAAGTGTTATTAAAAACAAAATATGACTAAGATTATCTTGTAAAAGTTTTCCGAATGAAAGGTGATATTTTTTAGTTAAACAGTTAGGTTTTGATAACTACCATTTTTCGTGGATAAACAATAGTGAGAAAGTTTTTAACTTGTTTGAATGTCGAACTTATCCTCCAACTGATCAAACAAAAAATTATTTAAATAAAGACAATAAAAATAGATTTTGGAATTCCAATTAGTGATTTATTTTCACATCCAAACGAAGCTTATGTTAATTTTACATTTAAGGTAACTAAGAAAGATAAAAAAAACTATGCCAAAGATTCCACTGATTTATGTAAAAATTTCTTCCCATTCCTATTTTCAAAAATTAAATTTCTAAACATGGAAATATTTTTGATAGTATTGAAAATCCTGGAATAACTTCCACAATGATGCATTCATTGTTAAACTTAATTTCATAATCATCATATTTACAACTATCTATGCTTGAAAAGGGTTTTAAAGTTGATAAATTATTTTATTTTAGGGCAGATAAACATAATAAAGTTTCTTATCTATCAAAATATTTGTTTGAATTTATTAGAGATTTCAATGAAATTTTTTGGAGATGTGGTTACAAATTTTCATTCATTCTAAATTCTAATGCTGATGTTTGTATCTCAAGATAACCAAAATATAAAGGTGGCTAAGTTACTGTAGATGTTATTCTTGATCCTGGTAAAATTGTTATTGATAAAATTAAAATTTTGTGGCCAATTGTTGAATACGAACCTAATTATGATGAGGAAATCAAAGCAAAATTACACAAAAATCGTAAATTCCAATTACTTTTAGTTATTCGCAATCTCTTGAGAAAATTGTTCCCACTTGTTAAAATAATTTACAGTTTGATATAAAAGATCAATTTAATTCTTTACAATTTGATCTGCCTGATTATGTAATTGTTGGTTTTCAAACTAATATAAAAAAAATCCAGAACAAGATAAACATGGTTCGTTATTTGATCACTGCAGTGTTAGAAATATTTCGATTAAAATTATAGAATTTAAATCATTCCAAAAGAAAATTGGAATCTTGACATAAAAAATATACATATGATAAAATGTATGTTGCTTACAAGGATTTTAGAAATTCAAGAACTACATATGAAATTGTTTATCGTAATTTTGAAATGTACTTTAACCCAAATAAATTTGTTTCTGAAAGAGCAATATCTGTTTTTGATTGTTCTCATCGAAGAACTTCTATTGTAAAGGATAGAACTAATATTAAACTTACAGTTGATTTTAATAAACCAATTCCTGCCAATACAATATGTAATTTAGTGTTAGTTAGTAAAATAAATTTAATATATTATGGAAATAGTAAAAGAATCAATGAAGAAATATTGTAAGTAATGTTTTATTTTTTTCTCTATGTTCATGTTTTTTATTTAATTTTTTTAATAATTTGCTAATATGATTTTATTCGTAAATTGTTATTTTTACTTCTAATGCACTATATAATTTGTTGTTCATCACCTGTGGTTTCGGGTTACACAGTGGTTATACAAGAGTGGAAAAATATCCTTCTTTTATAATCCAGCTAGAAGCAAATATTCCTGAAAGTTCTGAAATAACACCCGTTATGTAGCCTTTAATATGTTCTGTGGTCAAATTATGCAATTTGTAGCATACATATTCTTATTGCTCCGGTCTGAATAAACACACGGAAACAAGTGCACCTTATTCTGAACACTGGTGCCAACTTTGACGCGAACTCACATCTCTCGTCTAGTCTTTTGCATAGTTCTTTTAATTTTTTGACTACCTTACCTTACAGGTATTGCAGCATCTCATACTTGCATGTTTATAATATCATATTAAGCTATAATCCAACTTTGGTGAAGAAAACTAAATCCACACATCCAGTTTTGACAGTGTTTTATAAAGAATACTGTAATACATTACTGATTTTTTTCTAGACTCATATTTTGATAAACTCGCTTATTACTACGTAGCATTACCGCTGACACACGTAGGATTTCCTCATTCACTTTCTTATCAATAAAGACTTTTTTCTTGTTTTTGGTTTCCTAAACTTGGGATACCCTGCATCGATGGAGAATTTACGTACAAAATATAAAATCTGTTTTGGATAAGTTTTATGAATGAAAAGTAATTAATGGCTAAGTGTAAATATGTATACTTTTATAATAATATATTTTACCCTACAAAGTACCAAACGTCTTGACTGGTGCAAACTATCGTTACTTGAGTGCGAATTATTTCTGGTTTATTTTAGTGTAGTCACTGTATTTTGTGGAAATTTAAGGCCAGCTTGTATAATTGTCTCCTGTGACTAATTATCCGCCAATTTTAGGTAAAAAATTATCAGTAGATCATAAGTAACCGTTACACCATAATGATCTGCGGTTTATTTTATCTTCGTCGACATCATTTTTGGTGCATACATGTGTACAAAACGGCAACGGCACTGGTCATATTGCAGCTCTATTTAAATTGGCTAGTTATACGTTATGTCATATTATGGAGCATAGATATTTAATTGTGAGGTGGATGTTTAAATATTTTAGTTTGCTGTACTGGAATTATGAGTTGAAGCCAACAGTTTTCACACTGCTCTGTTCGTTGCATAGAGTACTTTCAAAGAGAGCACACTTGTTGCTAATTTCCACCTTCCTAAGTCACATTGTTGGATTCGTTTTTGATATTTTGAAATTCTGAGAAGAAAAATGTGATATTTTCTACTATAGCGTGAATTATATTTATCTTGCGCTACAGTAAAAGCATCGCAATTAAACTTTTAACGTATATTTGGCCGCAATCAGACCAGCCGTTTTTTATATTATTTATTTGCTGGACTGAATGCTTCGTAAATATATATTTAAAGTCCAACTGCTTTGTACTGTAGAATAAGGTAAATAAAATTTACGCTATAAAAGTAAATTTCACTTTTTTGTTCTCAATACTTCAAAATAGCAAAAAATAAAAAAAATAAAAATTGTGACAGGGACTGAGAATTTAGGGGTATGGAAAGGAACGATGTCGAACGAACGACTGGAATACTCAATCGTCAATAAAATCTGAACTAATTATCAAAATTCGATGAGAATTTTTGCCGAGTACATTTTTTTCGGCAGACGTTTATTATAGCACTATGTGGTAGTATGCTTTACCTTCAAGTAAAATTAAAAAAAAATCTTCATTAAAAAATAAGTGCTTGAAACCACAACATCAACAATAACGGAAAACTGTCATTTTTATCATTTTTAATATGATAATATATACCTATATATTATAACCGACTTTCAAAAATACTCGCATTTTCGTTTGAAAATAATTTTAACATACGAAAACCTCTCGCGCAGAGAGGCCACTGATACGTGCGGCACACTGAAAGAAACGTATTGTTGACGATCCAGTACTTCTGTTAAAATAGTGTCAGCAATTTAGTTCTGTTGTAGGTACTCTCTAGATTGTTGAAGAACAATATTTATAGTACATACAAACTTCAGAACTGGATTGCTACTGCTATGTTAACAGAAGTATTGTATCGTCAACAATGCGTTTCTTTCAGTGCAGGGTCGCGTAAACTGCCCGACAGTAATATGTCGAATCTCTAGACCAAACTGTTTGTAGACTGCAGCAAACGCTGCTTAAAATTGTAATATCGGTCATACACTGTCATAAAATTGGATGTTACGTTAGTTGATTCTGCCTTTTTCTGGGAGGGAGGGGAAGTCGGAACATATATATACCTAGCAAGTGTATAAGAGTTATCTGCTTAAAAGAATTAGTGTCGAATTTAGGTATGACCGAATAGAACAGTGTTGATTTTATGATGTACGCAACTTAATTGTTACGCATTACGATTATAAAAAACTAATTTCTCTGTCAAAGAACGAATAATAGCATAACATGTTGAACTGTACTTCAAGGAATGTGCACTGTTATAGTTTTTGTGAAAAAAATAGGATACTGGATATTTTATGCGGCTGCTAATAAAGCTATGATATCTGTGAAAGGTTCTTAATTTTGATTTCTAACGTAATGTATAATTTGTCGTTCATCAGCTGTTGGTTCGGGCTACACAGTGCTGAAAGAGGAGGGAAAAATTATTCTTCCATAATACAATTAGAAGCAAATGTTCGTGAAAGATCTGAAACAAAAGCCCCTTACGTGACTAATATGTTCTGTGCACGTTAAAGTGATAAATTTTCAAGTCCCTCCCAAAAGGCACGAAACAAATATATTTCATTGCGACACCAGACGGTAACTGTTGCTGGCGCTGAGATCTTAACAATGCATTTATTAGTCTTGTGAAAAAAGTTTATCAACAAGTGACGGAAAGATGTGCGTTTACTGAAAGGAAAAATTTAACAGGGCCTTAAACTATTATCACTCTATTATGAACAGCCTACACTTAAAAAGTTTTATGTATAAGATAAATATATATTTAGCAGTTTTTAAATTGTTCCGACTTAATATGCTCATGTCACTCGCCGCTGACCAAGGGGATCCAGGTTCAGTCCCCGGCGAAGTTGGTCTCGGACTATTCGTATGTGGGAAACGTGCCAGATGTTGCCTTTGTTCGGCGGGTGTCCTCAAAATACTCCCGTTTCTTCCGCCCTTGCATCCCGTCGCTGCTCCATTTCTAGAAAGTAATTTCATTTAATTTTTCATTTGTCTGAAATCCTCCATCTTGGAGGTTGGCCACGCAAATCCGTATTCACAATCATGGTATAAATTATGCCTATCGACGCGCGGTCCCTCGTGCTTCATCGCAATAAAAAAATTTTGTCTGTTGATTTTGGTGTCAAGAGTAATTTGAAATACGTTTTAAAAGCACCTAATTATATACAAACTAATGTTTACTGCTCGAAGCGTTAATTGTATGGCCACCATACTGATTGTCACGATCTGCCTCAAACATTGGAAACTGGTGGTTAAAACAGAAATTTAAATTAGTTCTAGGTATAAACCACTACAGTGGAAAAGAAAACGTTGCTGTTCGCGAATCAAGTCAAGTAAATAATCCGAAATCATGCTTGAAACACATTCGTACAACTGGCCATAATAACATGATTTAAGTGACGAATTCGTCAGTTATAAGAATATTTGCGAGTTAATTAAAATTATCAGTTACTGCCACCCCGTTCCGTGGCAGTAACTTGGACATAAGAATTCCCCTGAAACAAAATGATAGCCTATATTGAATCAAGTTCTTAAAAACCTCGCCAGCATTTCTCATTCAGTCAAAAGCTTAATAGAAATTATTATAAATCACACACGTCACACATGCATCGTTAAAGTGACAATATTTTTTATACCGCTGTTTCGATACCATAACGCATGCAATGATGCCAATGGTAATATTTTAGAAAATGTCATCAATGAAATAAATTATTGCAAATAAAATTAACACATTTATGCAAAAAAGAACCAACTCACTTATTATATATTTTAAGATAATCATACTATGTAGAAGAAGAATGTCCAAAATATGTCCTACAATTATAATAAACATTAAATAAAAAAATTTAATGAAACAAGAGTCCAGAAAAAACTGTTTATACAAGATTGGATGGACACAGTAGACTTTGCCCTAAATAGCACCGCCTACCTGCGCGTTAGAGGATCAGAAATGATGGAGACATTAGGGTGACCATAAAGCATGCATCAAATGCCGCATCGCCTCAACGAGCCAAGCTCTGAATTTCCGTGTACGGTTTCCGCCGAACCGATTTTGCTATGGGATATTAAGCTGTTTCCATATAATTTTATTGGTTAAAAGTCAATAGCAAAGATCAGTGCACATCGCAGTCTGTGTTTCACATACATTCGGTTAGTATTTTTTGAAGTACGGCAGTCTGAAAAGCTGTATTTAGCCATATTTGAAGGGCTTAGAAACAGTGCTTTTAGTGAGCTAGTGTCTTAAAAATTATTTTCCAACCTTGTTTGAAGTGGGTTTTCTGTTCGTACATTGGCACAATGGGCACACGTGGAATTGTTTTGTAGAAAAAACCTGTTTACTAACAAACTGCAATGCATTTGAAGTGTGAGGTAGGCGACCGCCTTAAATATCTCAGGTCCAGTGAAGGTAGGGTTGGTATCTTATTGCATAGCTCCGTCTAATTGGCTACCTCTTTATTGCATAAATGTCATGTTATTTAATTGAAATATTCTGACAGAAATTTAAGGCAAGGACTTCTTACGGGTTTATTTATGCTTTCTACTGTATAACAGATTTCTTATTTTTTTTAGGTGATTGCGGCATTTATAATCAATCTCTGCAACATTAACACTGGTCTAGTGTTTGGTTACTCGTCTGTGGCGTTGCCACAGATGAAGGAGTTTTCGTCTACAGAAACATCATGGATCGGTACGTAAACTATGTGACACACAACTGTTTAATATTTATTACCTACTATATATAGGTATGCATATTGTGTTATAATGTATTTACAATACCATTCGTATATACTTGTAAAGCTTACAGCACGAATTTTTTTCTAGTAGTATAAATTTTTCCATTGACAAAATGTCATGATTACATATGCAGAACTAACGACACAATATTATGTTACCACTTAATTAATGAGTAATTAGGTCCAACATATATTCACATTTTAATGTTTATGAAAACAGACAAAAAACTCTCCCGTTCATAAAATTAGAGATATAAATACACAAATATTATTTTTATTCATCAATTTCTGCTCTGTGGTCTATCAAATAAAATATTTTATGATCCAATATTGAAGTCTGAACGGCAAATACCTAACTATTCCCAAACATATTTACTTTAACTACACTGTGGCTGTAAATAACGACTAAGGCCAACCGAGACCAACAGCTTAGATAGGGTATAACGAGTTAAAATTCGTTCCGTTTATCTTCTACCGTTTTCATGGGAAAAATTTCGCAGGGGCCTCATTCGCTTTAGTTTCATAACATACTTATTTGTTTATGATTTAAGTTAACAAGTATCTCGTGAATGTATTTGTTTCAACGATTTTTTAATTCAGTGAAAATTAAATTCTGCCTGTGGTACAAGGCAATACTATGGAGGAATATTTTGAACAAAATACGACTGTTATTTTATATTAACAATGAAAAATATCAGAGATTGTACACCCCTAAAAATATTTGGAAACGAGAAAATTGGTTATCCAGTTTCGAGCAAGCTTACATATGCCTGTTTATCGCGTAGAAGCTCCCATTCATGCGTCATATTACCATGCCTTATACCCATCCGGTTTCAAGGTCAGTACTTTCTCACTGATCACGCACGTGCTAGTTTATGTTTCCTGAGGTGTGGTGTGGTGTGTTGATTAAATGAAGCAAAACAAATAGCAAGTGTATATTTGTGAATATAATCCATACTGTAACACACGACTATGGTAGAAAAGTCAAATCGGCTGAGATAAAGAAAACCATATTCGTTACTAGATGATATTTGCCCGTTCCAACACAGTGACACATCTTCCTGCTAAAAAAAATTACAGTTATATGTTAGATTTTAACAGAAAAAGCGAAAAAAATAGAATAAAAAAAACTATTTTTATATATTGTTACAAGTTGCGGGCTAGGTACATTTGGGGATTGAGATCTTTGATAATAGAAAGAAAATAAAGCTAACCTAGTATATTTACAACTGTATATACAAAAAAACCTATGTCTATAAAGATTTACCACAATAAATGTCAAACAGAACAAATAACTACTATTTACATAAAGGAAAAAAATATACATCTACATAAGTACTCTGTATATGGAAAGGTTACTAGTCACTCACAATGGTGGACCCAATGAAATAATACCTAGAAACACCTTTTTCCTTCTACTTGCTGCGGTCCCACTCGCTGGACACCCTCGAACAGTCGTCGCAATCCAATATTTGTCACCATCACTTGAGATCGCACCAAGCAGCTGCCAGCCAAAACAAAACTCTCTCGCTCCTGCTGCAGCTCCCCCTTATATACCCAACCCCTACTTCTCAAATTATCTTGGCAAGTCTCTTTTCTTCAACCGCCTGGAAAGGTGCCGCTTCAAAGTCAAGCACCACCCCGAGAGATAAAGAGTGAACAGGAACATTCCAGATCACGATATTCCCCTCGGTTACCCAATATTGGGTGCAGGTGGTTATCATGGAGTAATACAATCCATGCAGCACCCGAGGAGGCCTTTTAGCGCTGCCGCCACTGTATTGTATTTCGCCGCCCTGCCCGACAGCCACAGCGCCGAAGAGTGTGTGGGAAGGGGGTGTCCTAGCTCCGCCACCACAGTATCGTACTACACCGCCCAGCCAGACAGTCGCGGCTCGCAACACTGCCCCCTCCTCAAGTCTGTTCGTCCCGAGCAGACACAACATACTCTGGTCCATCAAAGAGAGCCAATCTGTCAATATGCACCACCTTAGGTTTTCGTGTCCGAGAGCCCTTGCGAACTATCCAGAAGACCACATCATTTATCTTCTTGGCACTCTGGTAAGGGCCTTCCCAGCATTTCTGTAGTTTCGGACAGTATCCTTTCCGTCGCTGTGGGTTATACAGCCACACCAGCTGTCCTTCTTGAAATGTCCTTTCAGGTTCGCTCCGAACATACCTTGTTTTAATCCGGTCGCTGTTTACTCTCAACTGTTGCTGAGCAAAGTCATAGACTGTGCTCAATTTGTGACGCAGTTCGTCAGCATACACCATCTGTGACGCAGTTCGTCAGCATACACCATCTGTGACGCAGTTCGTCAGCATACACCATCTGTGACGCAGACTGTTCTTTTTCTGCTGGCCTCCTAAACAGTAGATCACTTTGAAGACGAAGCTCTCTCCCTAACAGCATCTTCGAAGGTGTTACCCTTGTGGCTTCATGGATAGCTGACCGATATGCAAGGAGAAACAGGGGCACCTTGGAGTCCCAGTCCTTTTGATTGTCGGCTACAAAAATGGACAGATAATGTTCTAAGGTACGATTTAACCGCTCGACCATACCATCCGACTGAGGATGCAAAGGAGTAGTCAGTATCTTCTTCATTCCCAGAATTTTGGTCACTTCCTGGAATAACTTGGCTTCAAAGTTGCGGCCCTGGTCGGAGTGAAGTTCGAGTGGCACTCCAAACCTTGAGAATACATGCTCCACTAAAGCATCGGCCACTGTGCTAGCCTCTTGGTTAGGTATTGGTATGACTTAAGGCCACTTGGTGAAGTAATCTTGCACCACTAATAGGTACCGATTCTTCCTTTCAGTCACTGGCAAGGGTCCCAAAATATCTAATGCCATCCTCTCGAACGGAGCTTCGACAATGTACTTCTGAAGATGACCACGCCCTATAGTTCTTGGTCCCTTTTCTGCTGTACAAGCATCACATGTTCGGCACTACCTCACGACATCATCCCTGCAAAGTAGCTAATAGTATCGCAATCTAACTTTGTTGAGAGTCTTATTAACTCCAAAATGTCCTCCAGCTGCTGAACTATGAAATTCCTTCAGCACCTCTGGAATTTTAATTTCTGGGAGTACCAGCTGTAGGCGTGTTTCTTTGCCATCTGCACTTTCCCAGTTCCGGTACAGGAGACCATTTCTCAGAGATAGAGAATCCCATTGTGCCCAGTATGACTTAATTGAAGTACTTTGATCAAATAAATCAGCCCACTCTGGGTGCTGGTCTTTTTCCTTCCATTCTAGTATTGACCCAAGAGCAGGGTCCTTTCTCTGATCTTCGCCAATCTTTTCATCGCTCCATGGAGAAGGTTCATTGCCAGTTGTGAACTCTTGGATTCTTGTTATCCGAGCAGTTGGTGTCTTCCCAGCCTTCCCTTCTTGGCGATCACAATGAAAACACATTGGCTCGCATGGCCTCCTGGACAGTGCATCAGCATTGTTGGGTAAGCACCCAGGTCTGTGCTGTATTTCAAAATCGTACTCTTGAAGGTGCTGCATCCACCTAGCTATCTGTCCTTCTGGGTTTTTGAAGTTCAGTAACCAGTGTAACGATGCATGATCTATTCGTAGAATAAAATGTCTTCCATATATGTAATGGTGAAAATGTGAAATAGACTTGAAAATATCCAGGAGCTCCCTACGAGTTACACAGTAATTTCTTTCAGGCTTATGTAACACTTTGCTGAAATACTTTAATGGTCTCTCTTTTCCATCCTGGATCTGTGAAAACACTGCACCAATCCCCGCATCGCTCGCATCAGTGTCTAAAATGAACTGTCCATCACTACTAGGATAACCTAGGACAGGAGGTGAAACCAAAATTGCCTTTAATTTTCTGAATGAGGATTCACAATCGGGGGTCCAGAAAAATTTTCTTTTAGTCTCAGTCAATTCATGTAATGGCTTTGCTATTGTGGCGAATCCATGCACAAAACACCGATAGTAAGCACACAGCCCAAGGAAACTCCTTACTTGAGTCTGGTCAGTTGGATGTGGAGAATCTCTAATTGCTTTCGTCTTCTCTGGATCTGTTTCTATCCCTTCAGCCGACACTACATGTCCCAAAAATTTCACTTTCCTTTGGAACAAATTACATTTTTTGGGAACTAGCCTCAAATTAGCTGCTGTTATCCTCTGGAGCACTGAATCAAGACGTGTCAGGTGTTCATCAAATGTCTTCCCTGTAACCACAATGTCTAAATAAACCTGACAAATATCCAAAGGTAGTACTCTTTCCATAAGTCGTTCAAATGTTGCTGGAGCATTGCACAGTCCAAAAGGTATGACCTTGAATTGCCAAGTTCCTTTCCCTTGTACAGAAAAGGCAGTCTTCTCTCTATCTTTTGAGGCCACTTCACATTGCCAGTAACCGCTTTTCATGTCCAAAGTTGAGAACCACTGGGATCCAGCCAGGCTATGCAGAGTGTCATCTATCCGAGGAAGTGGGTAGAAGTATTTCCTGGTCACATCATTCAGCCGCCAGTAATCTACACAAAATCTTGTTGAGCCATCTTTCTTCTTGACCAACACAACTGGAGATGACCAGGGGCTGTTCGATGGCTATATCACATCCAGATCCTTCATTTCCTTTAGAATGTCATCAACTACCTCGTGTGAAGCAAGAGGTAGACATCTAGTAAGTTGCTTGATAGGTCTGGCATCTCCTGTAATAATATGGTGACATGCCATAGATGTCCTACCAAGATCATGTAAACCACATGAAAAAGCATTTCGATTCTTTATTAAGAGTTCTGCAACAGCATTCTCTTGTCTCCAGTCCAGATTTCCTTTGTCCTCTTCAGGAATTCTGTAAATGGTTCTGGCAGAGTATGCTTCACAAGGTCCTCCCTTAAGACCTTAGACTCAGTGGTGTTTATCTGGAAAACGTGCTTACACAATCCAATTGTGGCCCCCTACTCAAGACGAATTGCGTTGTCAGTCAAGTTCATCATTCTAACAGGGAAATTATTTGATCTTGATGAAACCAAAGTCCCGGCTACAAGTACTCCATCAGGGAGGTTACTTCCTCTTCTCCTAGGCTCGATTAATCCTAGGCTCCTTACAAACTGTCCTACACAGCGCCCTGGTATCACAATTTCGCTAGAAGCGGGCAAAACAGTGGCCTGACAAAAACTACAGGGCAGCTGACTGGTGATGTTAATTCTGGTCGTGGTATCAGTACCAACTCTGTATCACCTACCTTCAAAACCCCCAGTCGAGTGTCAATGCAGCATCCTAGTTTGCGCAGAATATCTAGTCCCATTAAACATGAATCTGCGATATCCGCTATGTAGACTTCATGTTCTAACTCTAATTCACCCAATTTTAGTTGCACACACTTCTTCTCTTTCACTGGTGTTGTCTCACCAGTTACAGTGGTTAACATGCGCACTCCATTACTTTGATCATGTGATTGCTGGGGGAAAACCCATTGATGTCTGGCCTGACAAAAGTAATGGTCGCCCCTGTATCTATAACCATCTGACAGGGTACATCATCCAGGCTCCCCTCTACCAGCAATGCATCAATTTCCTGTTTCACCGAACGTACTCGAAGGAATTGTGGGGCTTTACCTCCAGCAGTCACCGACCTTCGCCCCTCAAGACCGGTGTTTACATGTTTCCCGAATTTTGAACAAATTGGTTGGTCTCACCTGGTTTTTGTTCTTGGTTTCTTCGCTGACACTGCCGACACTGGGCTCTCAGGTGTCCAGGTCGTCCACACTCCCAGCACTCTGGTTGCTTTCCTGGTCGAGGGCGGTGATCCGAAGCTCCAACTCTGCTGGAAATGACGCTAATTGCTGTCCTAATTTCCTTCCGTGTATTCTCGATGCTATTCCCCTCTTCTTCGCGTTAAATTTTCGCTGTTCGCACCACACGCCGCTTCGCTGGCACCTGCCTTGCTGACTCGATGGGCTAGAGCATCTTGCATGGTACGAGGCGTTGCCAGGTGTACAGCTTGCCGCACCTCCAAGTCTGTAATGGTATCAACAAAGATCCCAATGGCAAGCACATCTCGCGCCTCCTCTGGACACCCCTCAAGTGACAGATGGGCTAGTCTCACAATGTCTTGCCAAAGTTCCTGAAGCGACTCCCCAGGTTGCTGGCTACAGCTTCGAAGTTGGGCATGGTGGGCATGTCGTAAATAGCGGTCCCCGAAGCGCAGCTCAAGGGCAGAGACTAACGTAGAATACTCCAGGCGATGTCGTTCAGGCAAAGATTGGAGTGTACTGAGTGCAGGGCCCCTCTACACTGCTGCCAGGTAGTAGGCACGCTGCTCTTCTGCCCAACCATTCAGGGTTGCAGCAATCTCATATTGGTGCTGATATTCACGCCATGGGGTTTGACAATCATAAGGGGCAGGCTTGATTGTAACCCCCTTTCCAGCCCCAGGCATGGCAACCTCAGCTGTATACATGTTCTGTGGTAGTCCTACCGCCGATCCTGACACCACAGAGCACCTCCCGTCGTTACCCTGATATCTCAGCTCTGACTTCATCGAGCCACTATCCCGACACATCGATGGCTGACCACCTGCCTGTCGCTGTAGAAATTTCTCCCATTCCATCCTTAAGACACTCGCCTCTTTCTGCAGGTCGTCTTTCACACTTCCGATTTTCTTTTCGACATTTTCATTAACACTGTCAATTCTATGGTCCACCAATTCACTGACATTTTCAATTCTTTTGTCTACCAATTCACTGACATTTTCAATTTTTAGGTCCACCATTTGAGAAACACTTTCAATTTTCTTGTCCACATACTCAATTTTAGTATGCACTAGCTCACTAATTCCCTTTATCTTCTTGTCTACATTCTCATTAACACTAACTATTTTCTTGTCGACATTCTCATTAACACTCTCTATTTTCTTGTCTACATTTTCGTTAACACTCTCAATATTCTTGTCTACATTCTCATTAACACTGCCAATTTTCCTATCAACACTGCCTATTTTCTTGTTTACATTCTCATTAACACTGTCAATTTTGGTATTCACACCGCTTATTTGGTTACTTACTGCCGCTATTTGTGCTCGCAAACCCTCTAGCTCACTAGCCATTTTTCTTGTAAACATAAACTTATAACCTAAAATTTCCTACCTGATAAAAATTAACAAGTTTTAATAAATATTTAACCATTTACACTTAATTTTTACATCTTTTAAAACATTTAATTAATTTTTAAAATAGTTGCCTCCATCCCACTTCTGACACCAGTGTTACAAGTTGCGGGCTAGGTACGTTTCGGGATGGAGGTCTTTGATAAAAGAAAGAAAATAAAGCTAACTTAGTTTATTTACAACTGTATATACAATAAAACCTATGTCTATAAATATTTACAACAATAAATGTCAAACAGAACAAATAACTACTATTTATGTAAAGGAAAAATATACATCTACACAAGTTCTCTATATACGGAAAGGTTACTAGTCGCTCACAATGGTGGACCCAATGAAATAATACCGAAGAATCTTTTCTTGCCTAGAAACACCTTCTTCTTACTACTTGATGCGGTCCCACCCGCTGGACACCCTCGAACGGTCGTCGCAATTCAATACTTGTCACTATCACTTGAGATCGCACCAAGCACCTGCCAACCAAAACAAAACTCTCTCGCTCCTGCTGCAGCTCCCCCTTATATACCCAACCCCTACTTCTCAAATTATCTCGGCAATTATCTTTTCTCCAACCGCCTGGAAAGGTGCCGCTTCAAAGTCAAGCACCACCCCGAGAGATAAAGAGTGAACAGGAACATTCCAGATCAAGATATTTCCCTCGGTTACCCGATAATGGGTGCAGGTGGTTATCATGGAGTAATACAATCCATGCAACACCCGAGGAGGTCTTTTAGCGCTGCCGCCACTGTATTGTATTTCGCCGCCCTGCCCGACAGCCACGGCGCCGAGGAGTGGGTTGGAAGGGGGTGTCCTAGCTCCGCCAACACAGTATCGTACTACACCCCCCAGCCAGACAGTCGCGGCTCGCAACAATATGTTGTTAGTAGATACATCTATTAACAATATATTTTTCTCACAAAAAAATAATTTAGTTTAAATAAGTAACATTTAAACAGTGGCAATTATCGTTAGAAATTTAGAGAGAACTTTGCAAGGCTCTAAACATTTTAATAAAATTAAACATGTTTGGAAAATATTACTAAAATAAGATTAATTTTTAATTAACAAAATGGAGTGTATCTGTTTACTACCACAATCTTTCAATATATTATTAACAAAACCCATATTTTCACTAAATGCATCTTTTAATGACTGATTAGTGAATTTTTTACCAATTCTATCTTGAAATATTACTTAAAAATTTTCCGAAATTATAACTGTTTTACACCCACAACCATGGTACTATTAGTTCAACATTATTTATTGGATACGGTTTACCTATTGTATGATCGGGAAGTATTTCAACTCAATGGTCCTGTTAAGTATGTCAGTATATAATTATAATAAGAAAAAATTATTATTAATTTAAAACCAAAAATCTTTTTTTCGATATATATTAATGCCCAATGACAACATACATTATGGAATTATATTTAAAATTCGTGAGAATTTTGTAAATGTTTAAAACACAAAAGTCACAAATAGGCATGTCAAGTAATTCAAATTTGACATCTTCTCAAATTATTAATTTACTATTGTATTCATTAACAGTTGTTAGGTATTTCTCCTCTCGAGCGAAACATTTAACAAAATGAAAATTATAGTCAACATAATGGTTGTCTAAGGTTTCTAACAATTGTTGCATTTAATTAATTTAAGTAATATTAATATTGTTTAAAGGTATAAGAACTTTAGATTATTTGATTTCTTCAAATCAAGTACCCATGGGGTACGATTATAAATTGAATTGGGAATTTACAAAGGTTCTAAGTGCAATTTTTGAGCAAATTCAGGTTATACGAGATTCCGTCTCTCCAAAGCATTCTCTTGGCTGTCAGCAACAAAAGAAACCAATTCCTATACAAGAAATACGTTAAATGGACTAGTTCATTATTGTGCCTATAGCACATTATTTTGTTTATGATTTACGTGATTATTGTTGAAGAATCAGTTTCTATGTGGTTTAGTAGTTGTTTTCACTAGCTTATACTAAGGTTCTAATAATCTACACCTAAGGACATTATGATTTATCTGATAGCGTAATACATATCAATGCTGTATGGGTACAAGGAACTGTGTGGTGTTGTGTTTACAAAATATGTTTCTATGTATTATATTATTAGTTTTTTACCAGACTACACCAACATTGCACTAATATCTACTCAAACATTATGGTTTATGTGCCATTGTTAGAAAGAACATTACTTATTTTTTAAAAGGTACCAAATCCAGTAATATTATTAATTAATAAACAATAAAAACAAAAGTTTTTCTATGCGAACTATGTTTCATATTATTCCACACACACTATGATCACAAGTTATCCATTTTTGATAACCTGTTTCCATCTCAGCTCCACAATAATAAGTGTTTTGTTGTTTCCCAACAATCTACTCACTTGGACTTGGTCCATTTTGCAAATTACAGATTCAAATATGATTTCATTCCCAATATTATTGTTATTTCAATTATTTTTTTGTTCTTCTCTTATTTCTAACAATCTGTCTTTCACCTTATATGTTTTGTAATGTACTGTATAATCTACATGGAATGGTAGGTATAGGTTTGTTGGATACTAATATGTAGGTTTGCTTTAACCTAGACTTTAGTTCCACAGACCATTACACTTCGTCACGAATGTGACGTAACCAATTCGATAAATTATTAAGTATTTAATGCGGCTAACTCAGGGGGTGGGGAAACAATGAACATTAACAGTAACAATATAAACTAATTATGGTCTCAACAAATTTCTGTTATTAATCCGAGTAGTGTTAAAAAAAAGAATTTATCTTGAAATGTTACTATAGGTGATAATGTGATTTGAGCGCAATTCCTACAAGTCCAGATACAGTAATCAGACTGAATACTAACTCACTTCTTAGAATTTGCAGTTCGACAGCTGAGCAGTGAAGTTCCAGCAGTCGCCGTCGTGGACACTGGCTAATTCCGTCCTCTCTTGTACTTCATTGACGGACTGCTCTCCTGCTGAATAGATACTCATTTCTATACTTCAGGCACTCAGGAACATCAAAACGATCAACAACGGCAATTTCCAGCCAGCTTAAATTTCTAAAAGTGGGAATTTTCATCAGCCTCGCAGAATCAACAGTTCAAAACCATTACTTTCAAAAAAACCTTCTTATATTCTCTCAGATGGCATATGTACTTCTTCCTTGTTGTTGCACAAAGCTCACTCCAATCGAGGTTTTGAAACCGAACGTGTTCTGGGTATAAACCTGACCTACGACGATGTGATAAATTATTACATTAAACTAAATTTGTTAGAATCATGTAACAATATATCATATATTACAACTTATTCACGCATAGACAAAACAATCTGAAAAGAAAAATAAATCGATAGTGTAACATAAATTAACCTTTCAAAGCATAAAACTTCTTTGTTTAGCAGTTTCACCAAATTAATCAAAACAATTTACCGAAAGCTGTGACATAGAGAAAACACTATGTTACAGATTACCCCGGCTAGACGTGAAAACGATTTTTAAATTTGGTGAAATCGATTCCATGTCGATACTTCCGAGGTAAATTCACTAAAAACATCATCAAAATCGATAAGCTTAATCTCCACCAAAATGCCATTACACATATATAACTTAAACTTGTAGTAACCTTGAATATCGTAGGAGAGAAGAACAAAAAGGCCTTTCTGAAAATCAAAGTTCATTAGATATCTGCTATAAATATTTCTCTATATAGTTCAGATGCAATAGTTATCTCCCACAATGAATTAACCTTCTGCAGAAACTTGACCACCACAACCCTTAATAATGCAAAACAAGTTAAGCTGGAAAAGAATAATAAATATTTCAATCTCAGAAATAGTTCACAAAGTAATAGAAACGTCTCTGAACAACGTCCGGTCTGTTTTTTAATCACACTGGAAATAAACACTATGTACTCCTGTGGTGGCACGGAACTGTCCTAGCACAGTAGTTCACCACTCACTAGTACTATGCAGCAGACAGTCTATTTCGTTACCAGTGTAACCTCGTTTCTCTAGCGTTCTCCATGTATGATGCTTAAATCCAATCTATGTTTAGATCACTCGGAAGTGTTCAACCAATAGTCGCCTTTAAATATTTAATCTAGACGATCTTCAACCAGTAGCAATGTTCATACAATCTAACTACCAGTACCAAGACCGCACAATTGCAACTCAAATCACTCCCCTAACCGTGTGAGAAAAAAATATGTGTACGCTGTTTTTTTTAACTTGATACCAAATCTGCATTAGGCAGAAACAAGTGTTCTTCTTTTTATTTATTAGGTGAAATGAATCCTAATGTGAATAGCGAAATTATTATAAATATTTATGTTTCAATCAGTTTGCTCTTTGACTTTTAACACAACGTTTTCCTTTCTCTGAGACATATTCCTAACTTAACTTCGGTGTTCTCAACGTGTTATTTTACGCTCATCAATATTCTTGGGTACATCCTTATGTATCGTCCATCTCCCGTACAGTACTTGGTCGCCGTTCTTTAGCTTTCCAATGTTACTATTTAACATATTATATAATGAGTTTGTAGATCCTTCAATTTAGTTATAAAGGTTACCTTTCCATGTATGTATGTTTGACTAAACCATGCTAAAGAGGTATTACACTTCCTCTTTCAGTCAGTGACGTAAATAACACAACATAAATTGTGAAATGCGACAACAATATGGAGTAAAGGACAAAATAAAACTCCTCGACAACATGTCGGGGCAAACGTCTACTGGGCAACCCAGGCTCCAGGACACATCGTTATTACGCCTGCTCAGCAGCCAACCACATCACAATCAGTCACTCTGTGACCCATAATATTCGCATCACTTAAACATAGCATAGCAATTCTTCAAGCATTAACATACCATTGTTCTTCATTGCTCTAATGTAGCATACTTGCGTAACTGGGTAATATTATACCTGCCTTTAACCTCATTATTGTGGATGTTAATCAACTCGTAGCAGTTATTCTTAATTATCCTGCTTATTTTATACGGACCTTCGTACAACAGTAACATTTTACGCGTTATTCACTCCCAAAACTGTGATATTGGATGAGTTTTCACCAAGACCAAATCGCCGATTTCAAATTTGCTCAGTTTGGATTTCTTCACATATTTAGCTCTTCTTTCCACTGTTGTTATCAGCCTTCTGTGTACCAGCTTCCTGATCTCTTCTTGTAGATTGATGTTTTCCGTAGTTCCATCTTCGTTGACCTTGTCGCAGTGAGGTATCGTCAATCTATCGAAAATTTCCGATCGTTCATTTGTCAGTATCTCGAACGGCGTAAAGTTCGTAGATGCGTGAATAGTATGGTTCATAACTAATTCCACTAAAGGTAGTTTCTCACGCCAATTCTGTTGACTGTTGTGACAATGAATTCTCAGCATAGTACCGAGCGATCTCATCCTTCGCTCCACGATGCTAGATTGGGGGTGGTATACAGAAGTTGTAGTCGGTGTAATACCTAAGGCTTTTATTCCTTCCTGCCAGGTTTTCCCGGTGAAATGTGTGCCATTGTCAGAAACGATACATGAAGGATTTCCAGCTTCTTTAACGAATGCTTTCACCTTGGACAACAGAGTTTTAGTATTAGCCTTAACTATGGTGTATAGTTTCGTGAATTTCGAAAACACGTCCATCATCACAAATACGTATATAACCCCGGCTTTTGACTGAGGCAACGGTCCAAACAAATCTACTGATACCAAGCCTAAAGCTCTATCAGGTATAATTGCCTGTACTTCGCCTTGATGGTTTTCCTTGGCGTGTTTTGCTTTCTGGCAAAGGTCACAAGTAGCAATGTATTTCGAAACTGACTTCTAAATCTTCGGACAGAAGAATTGCCTCTTCAGCGTGTTGCACACCTTGTTAACTCCTGCGTGACTCAGAAATTCATGTGTCCTCCACACTAAGTCTTTCACTATGCTTTCAGGGATAACAGGCTTCCAAAAATCGTCGAAGATACTATTCCTTTTAGAATGATGATACAAGATACCATTATCATCAATACAGTACAAAAACTTCAACTGCTTAGGAGAAGTGTCTTGCTTCAATTTCTCCAAGATTTTCATGCAGTTCGGGTCGCCAGCTTGCTCAGCTGGTAATCTCAACACTAAGTCCGTAATATCCGGGTGAGTTTTCAAGTTCTCTAATGTCTGGATGGTTACAGTCAGCTCTGTGGACGATCTCTTCTTCTCAGCGAGATGTAGGCCACTATCCGGGACTCGACTTAGGTAATCAGCGACAAGGTTGTCTTTACCCTTGATGTACTGTATCTCAACGTAATAGTCTTGTAGCAGCAACGCCCATCTTGTCAGTCTGCTTCCGAACACTTTTCCCACTTTGAGGCAAGTTAAGGCTTGATGGTCTGTCATTAACTTTATCTTTTCACCCAATAATAAGTCGCGGTATTTATTCAGCGACCAGATTATGGCTAAAGCCTCCTTCTCTGTCACCGTGTAATTGAGCTCGGTTTTGTTGAGTGTGCGACTGGACATAGCAACTGTTTTTTCTATGCCGTCCTCGTCAACCTGGGTCAACTGTGCTCCTAAAGCATAAGCTGAGGCGTCTGTGTACAATCGATATTATTTACCTAAGATCGGGTGATAAATTACCATTTCTTCCAGAAACACTGCTTTGATGTTCTTGAATGCAGCCTCTTTCTCGTCAACCCACTTCCAATCTATGCCTTTCTTCAGTAAGGCGAACAGCGGCAGAGATAATTCTGACAGTTTGTTGGAAAAGGTTCTATAAAACCCACCAACACCTAAAAATGCATGTAACTGTTTAGTGTTTCGAGGGCGGGGAAACTCACGGATTGCCTGTAACTTTTCCGGAGCTGTCTTTATTCCCATGGGTGTTAAGATATGCCCCAGGAAAGGCGCTTCATTCCGGCAGAAGTTTGACTTGGTTAACTTCACAGTCATGCCAGCTTTTGCTAATTTAGAAATGATCTTGTCAAGATGCTGGAGACGTTCTTCGAAACTCTCCGATGTTATCAGAATGTCATCGACATAGGCACAAGCAAATCCTTTGCATTCGTCTTCAAGAGTAATGTCAATGCACCTTGTAAATTCCGCCACAGCATTGCAGATTCCAAACAGCATTACTTGGAAGCAGTACTGGCGATTATTAAACAGGAATGCAGTGTACTTCTTGCTCTCCTCGCTCAGCTTAATCTGCCAATATCCAGCCGTCAAGTCTAGCGTACTCATGAACTTAACTCCCGTGTACAGCCTCAGTATGTCACTGACTCGAACTGGACATTCCCTATCGAGTACTGAAACCTTATTAATTTGCCTGGCGTCTAGGCACATTCTCACTGATCCGTCTTTCTTGCGAACACAAACCATGGGATTGCTAAAAGGACTGGCTTGCCTTTTTACTATATTCCATTCTAACATCTGCTGTAAAAACAATTCCGCTTCTGACAAGTACTTCTTAGGGATCGGATAATATTTTCGATGAAAAGGTTCATATTCCTTCAGATGAATATGTGTTGTGTACATATTATTCAGACCTGGCTTTTCAGAAAATTGCCCCCGGTGTTTAGTTAGTCTATCTTCTCTACGGCGGTGGCGATGTCTTCGCATGAAGCGATCCAACCATTCTCTTTGCTCAAACTGACTTGAGTATATCGGTATTTCCTTTTGTAATCTTCCTACCAGCTTATCAGTAAAGTGCCACCTTTCAGGGTGTGTAGTATGGGTGCTCTCAGGAGTAGACACTAGCCACCCGCCAAAGTTCAAAATAATTTTGTTATGGGTGAGAAAATCTGCCCCCAGAATAATCGTATGCGTTTGTCCTTTAACTATCAGTACAGCTACCTCCTTGGACTCTCCTAGTCCTCGTATTGACAGCACTGCCTGCCTCGTAATCACCGGACTAGCTTTCGATGTCACACCAATAACCTTCACTCTTGGTACTGGCATAATCGGTAACTGAACACCTCGCCTTAATAAGGTGTTTGACTGTTTCCTCCGAAATGCAGGAAATTTCAGCGCCATTGTCTAACAAAGTAGGTATTGTGACATTCAAGATTAATTCCGGGTACATCGGCTGATATTTAGCCTCCTCTATGTCTTCTGAATTGTGCATGAGGAATTCCCTGTCTTTGTCACTACACAACATCGTGTTGATTTTAAATAAATCGTCGCAGTTTCTCTTTGGCGCGTGGACTCGCAAAGCCGCAATTTCTTTTTCCCAACAAATGTCATGTTCGATGAACATAGTTGTTACGCCTTGGCTTTCTCTATGTATACTGCAACTTACACTCCCCTTGCATGTCTCCTAAGGTACTGACAAATTAACGACCGACGACCGGAGACCCTCACCGTCAGTCCACTCTAGTTTAAATCTTTCCTTTTCGGCGACGAGGAACTGAACTTTGCCCCGTCGTCAAACTCGCCCTCAAACGTCGGAGCGCTGGGGTTGAGTGGTTTTTGACGTTCGAAATACCCTTCGCCTTTCTGCTTTTCCCGGCGATACTGATTTACTGATTCTACTACCTCGCGATGAACCTTTGTTCTTATCGCGGCTCTTCCTTCCTTGCGAAGAATTTCTCTGTCCATCGCGACTATCCCTGGTTCCACCTTGGCCGTCACGATTCCCAGACCCGGACCTTGAATAAGACGAGTTACTTTTCTCCGAGTTATCCCGGCGATTACGTTTGCGATGGTAGGCAGTTTTCTTGTTTCTCCACGATTCCCACGGACTCGATGACGTATAATAATTTCCAATTTTAGTCTCATTGTTGGACTTGTGGAATCGCTGCATGTTGAACGCTCTAACTTGCAGGACATTCTCGTCATTTTCTGTCCTGTGGAATTTATCACTGCCCTGATAGTTATTATACCCGTGGTTCCGTTCTCGACGATTATCCCATGACTGTTGTTTCAACTGTCTCTCCAGCTTATCCAGCATGACCAGCTGTTCCCTGAATTCGGTCAGTGTTGAACTATATTTTCCCACAAGCGCTACCTGATAAGACATAGGCATTTGCACGGTCAACATAGAAATGAGTTCCGTTTCAGTCATTTCCGGAGTGAGATGTCTGCTACGCTCATAGATAGAACTGATGTGTTCATCTACACCCTTTTGTTCTTTAGAGTCGTATTCTTCGGAGTGTAATAAGGCCCTTACAAGACCTTGAGTCCTCGGTCACCAAAATTGTTTAATGAATTTCTCTTGAAATTCTGAGTACGTCTTGGTGTTCGTTTTTTCTACTTCGCGCCAATATCCGGCAGAACCTTTGAACAAGTAGTTCAAGTAGCGAATACTCTCGTGTTCTGAGAGTTTGAACGTCTCCGTATATTCTTCAAAATTTTTTAGAAATGTAATTGGATTCTCATTCTCGTGATTTGAAAATCGCGGGATTGACCTGCTCAGCTGTTAAACGGAGTGATGAAACATAGATGCCATGTTCATTACCTGAGATATCTCAACGGGTGCTGGAGTAGTTCCATTGTACGGGATTTCGCTAAAGGTTTTTAAGTGAAAGCTGTGACCCGGTTCAAAATCGCATTTTTCACATACATGGAATTTCTCTATGTTGTGATGCTTTACCTTGGTTGCCGGTCGGGGTTCGACACTTTCAGTCGACTTGTCAAAACTAACACAGTTCTCTTCTGATGTCACCTTATTTTGCTCCAACCAGTGGGATAATTCCTTTTCCAGTTCATCCGACCATTTTTCGAATACGACCTTATTAAATACGTGCAAATTTTCAACCGTTTGCTGCAACTCAACCTTTTGTTCCTCGATCTGAGTAACTACCTCTTTTATTTGTGTTTCTACGTTTTCAAGCCGGACGTTAGACTCTCGCACGGTTTGTTGCATAACGGAAGATCATTTGATTGCAGCAATTTCTGTTTCCTCCAAGCGCGATTCCACATTGGCCAACCTAGTACCTATTTTAGTGTTCCAGCTAGTAAAAGCTTGGTGAAGTTCTACATTGAGATCTTTCCTTACGGACTCAATCTCCTCCCGCAAGAATGCCTGGTTATTCGATAAGGTGGTTTGCAGCTCCACCTTCAGCATTTCCTGACCTTCCTTAAACTCATTATGATTGTCTAGGATTTTCACTTCTAGTTTGTACTGGTTTGCCTCTAATCTAGCATGGTTTTCTTGGATCTTAGCTTCTATACTAGACTGGATTTGTTTCATTTGTGCCACCATAGCCTGCAGCATACTAGCAGTGTCATTCATATAAGGCTCTGACGTAGCAGATTTTCCTACTGAAGATGTGTCACTGTCGACAGTATGTTTTATTAACAGTAACAATATAAACTAATTATGGTCTCAACAAATTTCTGTTATTAATCCGAGTAGTGTTAAAAAAAAGAATTTATCTTGAAATGTTACTATAGGTGATAATGTGATTTGAGCGCAATTCCTACAAGTCCAGTTACAGTAATCAGACTGAATACTAACTCACTTCTTAGAATTTGCAGTTCGACAGCTGAGCAGTGAAGTTCCAGCAGTCGCTGTCGTGGACACTGGCTAATTCCGTCCTCTCTTGTACTTCATTGACGGACTGCTCTCCTGCTGAATAGATACTCATTTCTATACTTCAGGCACTCAGGAACATCAAAACGATCAACAACGGCAATTTCCAGCTAGCTTAAATGTCCAAAACTGGGAATTCTCATCAGCCTCGCAGAATCAACAGTTCAAAACCATTACTTTCAAAAAAAACCTTCTTATATTCTCTCAGATGGCATATGTACTTCTTCCTTGTTGTTGCACAAAGCTCACTCCAATCGAGGTTTTGAAACCGAACGTGTTCTGGGTTTAAACCTGACCTACGACGAAGTGATAATTTATTAGGTTCAACTAAATTTGTTGGAACCGTGTTACAATATATAAAATATTACAACTTACTCATGCATAGACAAAAAAAAATCTGAAAAGAAAAATAAATCAATAGTGTAAAATAAATTAACCTTTCAAAGCATAAAACTTCTTTTGTTTAGCAGTTTCACCAACTTAATCAAAACAATTTACCGAAGGCTGTGACATAGATAAAACGCTATGCTACAGTTTGTATTTGGAAAAACAAATCAATATTCTCATAATAAATTGTTTCACTAAATGATGCAATGATACTAGTTTCTTTATGACTGTATTCGTCATGATTCAGAATCAAACGATTTGCTAGATTTCAGTGAATATTTATTGTTTTTCTAATGTAGCAATTTTAGGAAATGTATCAATCAGCTCCATGAACATAATTTTTTTCTAAGACTTAATTTTGTGTTAAACTAAAAAGTTTGCGAAATGAATCTGATTTATCGAACAAATACATTTCATTTTTATTCTGTTTATCTTATCTGATTTAATGGACACATTATTGTTCGCTATCACACTAACATTTTAATAAATGGCGAAATTGTTTGGGATTCCTATCACACTTTCCACCCCACTTTGAACTGTAAAATAGAGCTTATTATTTTCCTGAGTAATGTTAGGTATTAAATGGGTAGAGTATATCTGAACTGAACCCACCGAGTGTTCTTTGGTTTCTAAAGCTTAATGAAGTATTTTATTTAAGACCAATTTATTGCCTGGTAATTTAAGTACTTTACTCATTTAGTAAAGTACATGTATATTATAAGTAAAAATAATATTATACATAAAAGGACAGATTGGGATATAAAAATAAGAATACCTGACAATATTATTTCAACAAAATGCTGTGATGAATTATTATTACCCATTTAGCATTAGATACATAATCTTTTGTACCAAAAATTGTGGCAAAAAACTCTTATTATAGGTAATTTTATATTGGCTCCAGGATGCTTGAATCTTGGCACTCTATACATATGTTCGAGAACTTTAGATCAACCAAAATGCATTGCCTTAAGAGAAATACTTAAGCATAAATTAAAATAATTAATCAGCTAATAGCATATTTTTTCTCTTCAAACAAACAAATGGTTGATGTTGATGGATGTTGTAACGATTCTGTTGTTTTTGATGATGTTATACTATATAGCGAAGATATAAGAGACTATTTTAATTGTAGCAGACATAAAAATCTTGATTGTTTTTATTTAGCACAAATATATTCAAAAGTACCCAACCAAATAATAAAAGATAATGGTAACTTTCTTTGCTTATTTAGATAATACGTTACTTAAACATATTCATAGAGATTTTGTTGGCAGTGATATTTCACTTGAAAAATTTTGAGAAAAATATTTGAAATGTTGGGATAAAGACTGTGGTTTTATTACTATAGATATGAAACATAAGTTAAATGATGGTACATGTCATAATAATATTAAATATTTCTTACGTTTAATGATGTTTATAAGACATTTCCAGTTGCATAATAAGAGTAGTAGTCTATTATTTAGTAAATTAAAACTTTTGGAATTTTAAAAATATTTAATCATGTGACTTCACAACGAATGACTTTATAAAATAAAATTTTTTTTATGTTATTGTATAATTGGGTGATTTTCATATAATCTTCAGGGTATACTTATATTGTATTTATTGTTCCATCCATCATAAAAATGAATTCTGTTTGATTATTACCTAGACTTTTTTTCTTCAGAACTGTATTTTCCGATTAAATTAATATTTATTCTGTTTAATTAATAACACTCTAAATGAACAGCATCATTAGGCGCAGCTGGATTGGCCAATCTTTCATCTTCGAATTCCATATTGTTGTATACTTCAAAGTATTGAAGTAAAACTTTACCTAATTATCTTTTAACTGTAGTTAACGTTGTTTTAAAATAATTTAACTGTGAGCTTTTGACAAAATCAGAAGTTCAACAGCAGCATCATTTAACTATATTTATGTTGTTTTAAAATCATTGAACTGTGAGCTTTTGACAAATTTAAAAGTGTCAACAGCAAAATTACTCTTATATTTTAATTCTTATTTTTCAATTTGATCTTTAATCCAATATTTTGTCAACGCATTTCCAAATCTACCGATTATTTACTATAAAATATTTTTATGTTATATCCCTTAAAATATGAGTACTCTAAAATTATGGTAATAAACACAACTGCACCATCTAGTATGCTGGAATGTTTTGGAATTTTAAAATATATTTTCACCAGATAATACACAAAAGAGTTCATTCAATGCAAGAGCTGCTTGGATTACACCTTAATATGCATCTGGTTTTATTATAGTTTTTTACTATTCCATTTATCATAAATATATGCTGATTGACTATTATCTTAATAAATTACTACGCCTCCTGCATTGTGTTTTCCAACTAAAGGAATACTATCAATTCTATTCCTTTAAAAATAATCATAATTAACAAGAGAGCATCAAAATTTTGTAATTTAGTATTTATGTTTACTACTATTGAAATAAACTTATTGATTGCATAAATGCATTTTTTTACTCATTGAAACAAATTTTGTAATTTAACAACTATTTATTCACTACAATTATATATAATGAATATAACTTTCATATTGATAAGCATATCACAAAAATTTAAAAGTATCGTAACTGATTGTTTCTTGTAATTTTGTAGTTATTTCTGTATTAATTGTTACTTTAGGTTGATGTAATTTATATTTTGATTCTTTATATAAATTTGGTAATTTTTTGTCATTAATTTTTGAATCAATTGAAGGGTGCGCCGGAATAATGCTGTATGGTACATTCTTTTTCTGTTGTTGCTTTTTACATGGAATATCGCTGTACGAACACACCGCGTCTATTTATGCACGTAGTTCCTTAGAGGACCAATAAAAAGCACCACTGCACAGTTACAACTCCCTGCAGTTGAAGGTGGTTTCGAGCGAACAATGCTGTATAGCGCAAGCATGGTGGACAAACGTGATGCTAATGTGTCAGGTACATTACTAAAAACCATAAACAAAGGAAGAAAGAGGATGATAAATGTGATGCGGGAAAAGAGAACAAACACCTCAAGGAAAGGCGAATTAGTGGCAGAGACAAGGCCCGCAACCTAGGTCAGTAGAATAATTCTGTATGGCACATCACTGTGGCACATATTTACATGTGCATCATGTAAGCTAATATGTACAATCCTATGATTTAAGTTTTTTCCAGAAATGCATAATGACCGCGAAATTTGTAGACTATTTGTGATTTATGTGAATAAATTGTAAGTTATTATGTGCTGCAAAGAATATGGCATTCAAGTTGTGGAATATGTGTTATGATGTACCTTACTTGAACGGGTCTGCGGCAAAAATAATTGTGTGGAACCTAGTTGCAGTCATCTAGACTTGAACCAGAAGGTGAAATTATACGAACATTGTCATAATTTGTTATATGATGAACAATCAACATTTCCGGTGAACTGCATTCAGCTGAAAAAGCCTCAAAGACGCAAAAAAGGGAAAAAGAACTCCATATCGGGCAGATCTGCAACATTCAAGTACATGCTCAATGGAAAAGAGGCATGTAAAAAAACATACGCATGCATTTTCAATCATGCAGAGAAGAATTTAGACACTTCAGAAAAAGTTGAAAAAAAATGGTATTTCAGTACTCAAAGATGGTCGAGGAAAACATAAGAATAGACCGCATGCAATAACCCTTACTGTACGATGCTTGATTCGAGAACACATAAATAGTTTCCCAAGGCAAGAATCACATTAGAGTAGCCATACATCATCACAAGAGTGTCTTTATTTCTAACATGAACTGGTCTAAGATGTTTCGTTAGTATAAAATAATACATCCAGAAAATGAATCAGCAGAACAGTGTATCAACAAGTATTTCACACTGACTTTCAAACATTGCGGTTTGCCACACTAAGGTCTGGTACATGAAAATATAGTGATATACTGTATTTAGTATGTTTCACCAAAGGCAACTCTCGTGCTACCACTTTGCAATACATAATGATGGAAGAAATATGGTCACTGTGAATATTTGGGATGAAACTGTCGGCAAACGAGGTTCGTCGGATATAGTTTCTTGTATCTTAAAATATGTACATGATAACTTCGCTATCCTCATGGAGGGGGGAAAGATTATATATATGTGGTCAGATCGATGATTAGGACAGAAATACAACTAGCGCAACATTACACTTTTTTGTTAATTGATTCAGTCCCACTGTTTCCCTGAAATACACGAGAAGAAATTGTATTCAGTGCACAGCTTCCAACCCTGTGATAGGGACTTTGCCCTGATAGAAAAAATAAAAAGAGTATCGCGAGCAATGGTTCCTACCGAGTGGAAATAAGTTATTGCTGAACCACTCGCGATTGTGGAAATGGAGCAAGATGATTACAGAGGTTTGAGTGTTATTGAATCCAGATATTCAAAACCTCCAGAACTTAAAATTACTCAGGTATTGTGGCTGAAATTTTGTGACGACGATCCGCAAGTCGTTTGTGTTCGCAAGTGCCACAACAAACTACTGCATGGGAATGTTTTGAGTTGTTTAAGAAAAAGAGAGAAAGATCACCGACACAACTAACATGTGCCTCATCTGAGCTACCTCGTTTATACTGGGCACGACTGCCAGTGAAACAGGGTAAGAAGAAGGATTTGATGGACATGACACTGTATATGGAACCACGGCACATGTTGTTTTACGAGATCACAGTATGTTAAACGTGACTGTTTTCAAACATATGCCTGGTTTGTAATGTCTGTTTTTGTTTGTTTTACATCAGTTTTAAGACTCGCATACAATTACTGTTTTGTGTGGAATTGAGGTCCTACATTGACATTGAATAATTTCTGTGCTATTATTACATATGTGTTATACGACTTTCATGAAACACACGTTTGACTTAATTTAGAAGCCTGTACCGTATGTTTTCTGTTTTGTTATTTCTTATTGTACGAAGTAGTAACCTGTAGTGATATATGTATGCATATTGAAGTGATTTTCCCTCTATGTATAACACTTATTTTTTTACTTGCTAGTGGTAAATCAAACATCTATTAACAATTAAGCATAATTAGCCAGTAATCACACCATAATATAATCACCACTACATTGGAGTGATTTACATCAAACAAGAAGACATGTGTATCTTTTCTAGTGTTTTCAACTATTCAAATGCATTACATGGTCACTATGTCGCGGAACAATGCTGTATGTGTTGTCATATACAGCATTATTCCAATATAAGGCGACATAAATTGACAATATATCTGCAACTTTAGAGTGCTAAGCGTTTGTAAGTTACTGTCCACAGGTATAACATATTAGAGGGTGGTAGATGCGCTTTTTTACATTGTAATTTATCAGCGCACACAAAAATATAAAATACCTACTAAGTTACTATATGTGTGGTACAGCATTATACGGGCGCACCCTTCAATTGTTAATATTTTTTCGAGTAATTTACCATTTAATTCTTTATGTAAAATTGTTCATTAACGACATATTTTTCATCGGCTGGGTTAACAACCTTTATAAGTCTACGACTGCGAATACAAGCACAATTAGTTCTGAAATCATAGTATTTGTTTAGTCGATTTTTTAAAATTCAAAATACCTGAAATTACATTTGTTTTACAGCAAAAGTATTTAATTTTGATTCAAAGTTCTCAACAACATTATCATGTTGTGAATTTATTTCACTACTCTCATGTTTAACCCACGTTTTCGTTAAAGTTGTTCGAAATGATATCCATTACTTACTAATAGGAAAATTATTTTTAAAAATTTTAAATTATGAGATAGAGATTCTAGTACTAACTCACATAAATTACCACACATATTGTCAGGATTGAAGTCGCCATCGAAATAATACCTGGCGACTCCCACCATAATGTGTCAGGATGGAAGTCGCCGTCGAAAGTCATACCCGGCGACTCCCACCATAAATGCGTCTCGAGGTTGGGTCATAGCAAATAAATAATGTAAAAATAATAGACAGATGTGGAGACAGACCATGTCGTTGAGTTGATAGTTATGTTACTTCTTGTTTGTAGCTAAAATATTTACTGTATAATGAGATGTAAACTGGGGGATGAAAGTATATCTAAATTATTAAGCTATGCAAGACTACGAGGTGGAAAGCAAATAAACATCACAAGTAAATAAAACAAGGATTTGACTGAACCATAACAATAAGCAATAAAGATAAAATAAACTCTGTAATTATTAAAACAGCACTGGGAGGGGGGGGGGATAAAATAAAAACAAACAAACACTTTTAAAGACAGAATTTCCACCTTGTAGCCTAGCTACGTAAAGCATTGTATGGTAGAGCACAACAAACTAACTGAAACAAAATAATAATTTCCGCTTGGCAAACTATCTATTGCGAGGGGTGCTGAAGATCGAACATAGACTAACGTCCCAATACGGGTCGCATCTCCTATCTTGTATCGCGCGTGTGCTTGTCACCCATAATCATCTATAAATGAAGTATTTAAATCAAGATACATGTTCTGCAGTAAGTGGCTATCAATTAATGTTAAAGGGGACTACAGTTCCACTACTTGAAATAAAAGAATGAATTCAAATAATTGGAGTTTATTACAAAATATTCAAATGAAATGTTATATAAAAATGAATTACATTATTGTTATTATGATGTGATCGTATTACATTAAGAAATTATACTGCACAGTAAAGTGGTTTCTAGCATTACAAAACAATCCCGAGGTCATTACATTACTCTTAAACATTTAATAAACGGCAATTGTACTGGCCAACAACAAATACACGCGTCAACCTTTCCACGACTATTACAATAGATACCGAACACGAAAGCTAAAGGCGAAATAATAATAATTAATAATAAAATAATAACAAGAAAGAATTTTGATGTTCCTGTCCAGCGAAGTCTCATCCATCTCAGGGCTACGAAGTTTTCTTATCCCGTAATAAATTTAGAAATCAAAGAACTATCCGAAATAAAATAGATAATAAACAAAACTAACTAAACTTAAGTTTTAACTCCTGCCATCTGGCAGTCCGAACCCTTAGGCTTATGCCTCGCCCATCGGGGCATCGCCATGTTTGCCTAAGTCCTAAACGCAAAAATGTCACACCAAAATCCATGAAAAAAGGTCTACAAAAAGAGCTTCCATAATAGAAGTTCATCAACGAAAAGTTTCTACAAAAGGTTTACAAAAGAAGAAGGTCTCGAAAGAAGTTCTACCAAAGAAGTCTGCCAAAACATGGTCGGCAGGTATTTATAACTACTGGTTGCGCCGTCGAGAACCTTCCATGATTTACCTTCCTGGAATGGTCAGCAGCGACCATTCCAGATCGGCGCAACATCTACCCTCTTTGTCTCACAGGGCATTCACTCGTCAGCGACGTTTGACGTCACGGGCGGGGGGACTGTCCGAGAGCGGAACGACAGAAATGTGCTGTAGTGCACTTCTAGCCCGTGCGCCGGCCCTACCAACAGCTGGTAATGTGGGACAGGGGAGCGGGGGAGTGTTGACAGAGGCGTCCAGTGCCCCCGGAAGGCCGCCGCAGAAGGACTCACAGCACACAACCGCCCGGCGACACCAAAACATCCATCACCACACCCCCCCACCTACCTACAACCTAACACAAGGCCATCGGCCTACACACACTACCGGGACACTGCCCGCAAAGGAATCCACTAGTACTGCAGTGGCAACAAACTCTGCAGACTACCAGGAACAGTAAACAACAAAAACTCTATCCAAGAGATTGTCTGAGAACACTCTAGATTTCCACGATCCTAAATGTAAAGCAAAGACTTCCCAAGAACTGAACACTCTTTAAAATTATAGTCCAAAATAACTTTACCACCTATTTCGAGTATGGATAAGAAAAAACCAAAAAAAATAAATGCCCGAAAATTAGCGTTGTGACAATATCATCGAATTTTTTAATTCTATCTTCATTCTAAGTTATATCTATTTTAAGATATGCAATTAATTCACATGGTGGATTGCCACCAACTGAATCAATAAAATAATAATCATTATGTTATTTCCAATAACATACCCAATATGTTCTAGAATTTCTATAAATGTCAAAATTAACTATCCCATTTTTTAAAGTGGTAATTCATCAGTCATGAGAACACTTCGAGAATGCTTAATTTTTAATATATTTAACAATAGTATCACTACCGGAGTTACTTTGTTTCTGTTTTTTTTTTTCCAAAAAATTTTTGTAACCCTTCCTATATTTTCTAACTCCAAATTATGCCTATGTTGTTCATCAAGTTCTTGATCCTTTGTTTTTGCATTAATTGAAGATGTGGCAATAGATGATGCTCCACCAGTTAAAGTACCGATAGCAACTAATGCAGCACAGTAATGGTAAAAATCTGTATTTATGAACAGTTAAACCATTACCAATTTTCATTTCTTTCGATAATTTCTTAAGGTGTAGTAGAGATACACTGAGAGTCATTACTTTACCATCTATAAGTTTCTTCGTTTCACAATATAGTTGTTCTTATGTAAAATAATTAACCTATATTCACACTCTTTAGCTCATCGTTAGGTAACTGAAATACAATATTTTTTACTTTCGTTTATATATAAAATATATTAATATTTTATTATTTTCCTCCCGATCAAGTTTACATTTAATATGCATGGCTGATCCTGTAACACCACCACAATAATCACTTTTAAATCTGCATCTTGAGCAAACACTCTTTTCAAAATTGTCTTTTCTAGCTCCTTGTCAGCTACATGTCTTTCATCAAAATGTGTATGATGATAATAAGCTATATCGTGTTCCATTGCAGCTGCATCTAATGGATTTATTGTTTTATTGACTCTCTCATATATCTCTTTTAATATAGTTCCAGGAACTAAAAAGTGATATCCTTGTGCATGTAGTTCAAATAGGAGAGAATTAAATATATAATTTATTTATCCTCTACCACGATGTTCTAATTCCCAAAAATATGACGATGCTGTGTATAATACTCGTATAAGATTTTATATACTCTTTGGATTTTTCTCAACAAAATCACTGAATTTACTATTGAACGTATCATTTATTCCCATTTTTTTTCATTGTAATAATTTTTATTCCCAGCGTTCTCTTCGCCATGAGTTACGAGAAGCAAATCAATAAGCTTCCTAACATCACCCATTGTATATATTTGATGCCTCTGCCAGATATTGGTAGAGAATGTTTTTCCTTAATCGATTTATAAACTGGTTTTACAATACTTTTACATTTGTCGCCAATGCTAGATTTTGGTGTTCTGGAATTTGGATCATTTCTTGAAAACAACACATTTGTATCTGGTTAATTTTGACTATTTTTTGATAATCATCTCTGAAATGTTCTTGCATGTTAAAAATTTGAACGAACTATCATTTCCAGTATATTGTCTACCTTTACAAAGTTTATCATAGTTATTAGTTACTTCAATATCACTAACAGCCTACATATTTTACTTCCTTCAGGTCGTAATTGAAAAATATGATAATTTTAATTGTTAAAAAATACTGTTACTTTCTCATTAATATATGCTTTTCTATAGTTGGTTAATGACACTATATCAAATGCTAAATGCTTAAATGCTTCATCAGTGTGGTTATCTTTAAACAGTTCACTTTCAAGAAATGTTTCTGAAAGGAATTGTGAATAGTCTAGAATATTTTTAGCAGCAACTGGCAAAAGTTTTTTTATTAAATTCTTATTCTCATCTGTAACGAACTCTATTTTTCCCCAAATTGTATATCGAATCTATCATAGGTTATTCCTGCTGTCTCTTTCTCTCATATTCACCTCTTTCAAGTTCTCTGAAAAACATACATTCTTCAATTAGTTGCCACTATCTTAATATGTTATTGTTCCCTTGTTCTTCAGTCATCATTTATTATATATAAAAATTTACTAACATCCAAGAAAACATTTGAACACCTATAACACCTAAAGACATAAAACAACCCAACACATAAAACACCCCAATATAATCTTCTGTAGTTATAATCTACCCACGATACGTAAGTATAGATAATATAAATTTATACTGTCTCAAATGCAAAAAAAAGTTATAATATTCCGTATGAACAAACAAAAAATGGAATAAATATAACTAAATGTGTTTGTAGATGTCGTGGCTTTGGAATAGATAAACTTTGGCAAGCTGATTTAGTAAACATGAATTCTGGATCTTTAAGAAATATAGCGAAAATAAAGTAACAAAGGATTTAAGTATACACTAACTGTGATTTATGTTATCTCACAAATTTACATGGGCAATACCAGTTAAGGATAAGTCTGGTGAAAATGTTATATTATCGTTTAAAATGATATTGAATTGCCCACATCCTAACCATCTTAAAACAGATAACGGGAAAGAATTTTTTAGTAAATAGTTTCAGGAATAACTGAACAAATAAAACATAAAACATTATTAATCAAATAGCGAAAAGTAAGCTAGTGTTCTTAAGAGATTTAATACAACTTTGAAGAAAGAAATGTGGATGATGGTTACAATACAAGGAAGCTATACGTGGATAGATAGATCACCAAAATTAATAAGAACAATCAAAATGAAGCCTGTTGATGTAAATAAAAAGAATTACGCATATATTCTAGTCAATACATATGTTAAAAGAGAAAAAACTAGTTATCCTAAATTTGCTATTGGAGATAAAGTTCGAATTATAAAAACTAAAAAATTATTTTAAAAATGATACACAAATTTGATCGACTGAAATAATTGAAATTTCTGAAGTATTACACACAAACCTGGTGACATACAAAATAAAAGACTTGTAAAAATTACTTAATAATGGTATGTCTTATGAGACAGTTCTACTTAAGACTCGATATGGTAAAGAATATCTGGCGGATAAGGTTTTGCAATAAAAGGAGATAAATTGTTAGTTAAATGGTTAGGTTTCGATTGTAGTCAAAATTCATTGATCAATAAAATTAATATTGTTGAATATACAATTTTTCTAATCAATGAGTAAAAAAATTATTGAGAGCTACGAACATTAGACGTTTCCACCACCCAATCAAACTAAATGTAATTTAAATTAATACGACAAGAGTATTGAGTTCGACATACCAATTACAGATGAATTTTCACTACAGAACAAGGCTTATGTTTATATGGTATTTAAGCTAACTAAGAGGTAAAAACGAAGATTATGCCAAAGATTAAACCAACGATCTGTGTGAGAACATCTTTCCATTCCAATCCTCAAAAGTAGAGATTTCTTAATGGAAATATTATCGAGAGTATTGATAATCCTGGAATAACTTCAAATATGATGCATTCATTGTTATTCACAATATCAGAATCATCAGATTTACAGCTATCTATTGTTGAAAAACTGTATGAAGCAGAGAAATTATTTTCTTTCACAGGGGATACTCATAATGTGGTTCTATATTCGTTGAAATGTTTATTTGGATTCATTAGATATTGTAATTATACAAATTGTAATTGAGGTTACAGGATTTAATTCATACGAAATTCTAATGATGTTTGGATATACAGACAAACTAAAATAAAAGGTGATGCAGCTGTAGAAAGTGTTCCAGATGCTGGTAAAATAATTATCGAGAAAACGAAAATTCTGTGGCCAGTTGTTGAATACGAGACTAATTATGGAGATGGAATTAAAGCCAAATTATAGAAAACTCCAAAAATTTAAATTACTTACAATTAATGGCAGTGAAAAATGTTGTTCCCACAGCTGCAAATACATTCCAGATTGACATAAAATACAAATTCAATTCATTTCTATATGCCTGACTATGTAATTGTTGAGTTTCAAATTAATAAGAAAGAAGACACTTCATTATTCGATAACTTCAGTTTTAGAAATATCTCGGTAAAAATGATAGAAATGAAGTGTTTCCAAAAATATTTGGAATTTAGACATAGATGATAAGTGATAACATGTATATTGCTTATAAAGCTCTCATAAATTCAAAATCTAAATTCGATTCTTCCTATAGTACTCATGAAATGTACTTCAAACCGAATAAATTTCTTTCCGAAGGATTATTATATGTTATCGATTATTCATACCACAAAACTTATATTCTAAAAGATAGAACTAATTTTAAACATACAATAGAGTTCAATAAACCAATCACAGCTACAACATTGTGTAATGTAGCATTAATTACCCAAAACAAATCTAACAAATGAGTGTTAAGAGTGTAAGAAACACTGAAGTAATTTTGTAAGGAACTATTATTTCTGCTAAATTTATTTTAATATTTGAATTGTATATTTAGGTTCACTTATTTTAACATATCCCTTGGTGTAGCCCATGTATTCCTTATCTCGCTAGTTTCATGTCCTTTAAATTTAAAAACAGTTTCCAATATTTTTTGTCGAATATAATTCTTATCTCAAAGATTACCATACACTTCAACAATGATGTTATTCAATTCCTCTCTATTTAGATCATAATCACCATTTCATCAGTTACCGTGTTGTTAACTTAAAGGTAGTAACTTCTTGAGTTATTTTTAATGGTTCAAGATTTCGAGTGTGCAAGAGAAATTTATTAAATAGTTTATCCTTGATATCATTAGTATTTGTTTCATTTCAATAAAAATATTGAAATCATATTTTATGTCATAAAAATACACGTATAATTAATATTCCTCTTGTAGGCGAAATGACCTAAAAGCAGATTTAAGATATCTTCAATAGTACCACATTTACACACTATTTCATACGAAATATTGAAATTTCTTTATCGGGATGCTCGCCGGTATTAAGAGTTGAAAATATTGATCAAATTTTATTTTGTGCTGTACCTCCAATTTTATAGAAATTATTTTTTCATAGTAAATTTGTGCTAACAACATATATTATAATGTTATTTTCAAAGTCATATTTTTATTGTGTAGTTTAGTGAGTTGAATAGTCCTAAAGGCATGACCTTGATTTGCCAACTTCCTTTCCCTTGTACAGAAAAGGCAGTCTGCTTTCTATCCTTTGGGGCCACTTCTGTTACAGCTTTCACTTGTCTCCAGTCCAGGTTTTCCTTTGTCCTCTCCATTAGTTCTGTAAGTGGTTCTGGCAGAGTAGCCTCCACAAGTTCCTCCCTTAAGACCTTAGACTATCTATCTGTGAAACCTGGTTACCAAGTGTTTCTTTGCCATCTGTACTTTCCCAGTTCCGATACAACACACCATTTCTCAGAAATTGAGAATCCCATTGTGCCCAGTATGCCTTTGTAGTAGTGTTTTTATTTGATAACTCAGTGCACTCTAACTCTTGAAATCTTGTTCTCCGAGCAGTTTGTGCCTTCCTAGTCTTCTCTTCTTGGCGATCACAATGAAAGCACATTGGCTCGCATGGCCTCCTGGGCAGTACATCAGCATTGTTGTGTAAGCGACCAGGTCTGTGCTGTATTTCAAAATCATACTCTTGGGGGTGCTGCATCCACCTAGCCATCTGTCCTTCTGGATTATAGAAGTTCAGTAACCAATGTAATGATGCATGATCTGTTTATAGAATTAAATGCCTTCCATGTAAGTATAGACTTTTCACGATAAGGTGACCACTGTTTAAATTTTTCTTTCATTCATTTTGAAATCACTTTTGATGTCTTTGACCTGCAACTTCCCTTGAACAAAAAACCTGAGTAAAATTACCCCAATCCCAAATCTGAACATATTTGGATCAAATAAAATACAATTCTTTGATATTGAAAGTGGTGGAGAGTGCTCAGTTTAAAGTGAACAGACTATAATATTGAAAATGTGAAGTAGACTTGACCATTGCCAGGAGCTCCCTGCGAGTTACAAAGTAATTTATTTCTGCCTTATGTAACACTTTGCTGGAATACTCTTATGGCCTCTATTTCCCATCCTGGATCTGTAACAATACAGCACCAATCCCCACATCGTTTGCATCTGTGTCTAAAATGAACTCACCATCACTGCTAGGATAACTTAGGACAGGAGGTTAAACCAACATTTCCTTTACTTTTCTGAATGAGGATGCACATTCGGCGGTCCAGAAAAATTTTCTTTTAGCCGCAGTCAACTCGCGTAATGGCTTTGCTATTTTGGCAACCACACTCACAAAATACCAATAATAAGCACATAGCCCAAGGAAACATCTTACTTATACCCGATCAGTTGACAGTGGCCAATCTCTAATTGCTTTAGTCTTCTCTGGATCTGTATCTAACTCTTCAGCCGACACTACATGTCCCAGGAATTTCACTTTCCCTTGGAACAGATTTAATTTTTTTGGGACCTAGTTTCAAATTAGCTGCCGTTATCTTCTAAAGTACTGAGTCATGATGTATCAGGTGTTAATCGAATGTCTTCTCTGTAACCACAATGTCATCTAAATTAACCTGACAAATATCGAACGGTAGTACTCTCTCCATATGTCATTCAAATGTTGTTGGAGCATTGCATTGTCCAAAAGGCATGACCTTGATTTGCCAAGTTCCTTTCCCTTGTATAGAAAAGGCAGTCTTCTCTCTATTCTTTGGGGTGAATTCACATTACCAGTAACCACTTTTCATGTCGAAGTTTGAGGACCATTGAGATCCAACCCGGCTATGGAGAGTGTCATCTATCCAAGGAAGTGGGTACGAGTCGTTCCTGGTCACATCATTCAGCCGTTGGAAATCCACACTAAATCTTGTTGAGCTGTCTTTCTTCTTAACCAACACAACCGGAGATAACCATGGGCTGTTCGATGGTTCTATCACATCTAGATCCTTAATTTTCTTTCAAAATGTCATCAACAACCTCATGCGAGGCAAGAGGCAGGCGTTTGTTGGGTTGTTTGCTTGGTCTGGCCTCTATGTTTCGATATGATCGCATGCCACAGATGTCCTACCAAGATCATATCAACCACATGAAAAAGCATTTTGATTCTTCAATAAGAGTTCTGTAACAGCTTTCTCTTGGCTTCAGTCCAGGTTTTCCTTTGTCCTCTTCAGGAGTTCTGTAAGTGGTTCTGGCAGAGTATCCTTCACAAGGTCCTCCCTTAAGACCTTATACTCAGCAGTGTTTATCTGGAAAACGTGCTTACACAATCCAATTGTGGCCCACTCCTCAAGACGGATTGCCTTGTCAGCCAAGTTCATGATTCTAACAGGGAGATTATCTGTTCTTGCTGAATCCAAAGTCCTTGCTGTAAGTACTCCTTCAGGGAGGTTACTCCCTCTTCTCATAGGCTCTATTAACCCTAAGCACCTTACAAATTTTTCTACACAGCACCATGGTGTCACAATTTCGCTAGAAGTTGGCAACACAGTGTTTTGACAAAAAAAACTACAGGGCAGCTGACTGGTAATGATAATTCTCGTTGTGGTATCAGTACCAACTCTGTTTCACCGACCCTCAAGACCCCCAGCCGAGTGTCAATGCAGCATCCTAGTTTGTGCAGAACATCTAGTCCTAGTAAACATGCAGCTGCAATATCCGCTATTAGACCTCATGTTCTAACTCGAGTTTACATAATTTTAGTTCCACTCTCTTCTACACTTTCGCTGGTGTTGTCTCACCAGTAACAGTGGTTAAGATAAACTGTCCGATGTTTCGATCTTGAGATTGCTGGAAAAACTGGCTATATGATGCCAGGCCAGATGACAGTAATGGTCGTCCTTGTATCTATGACTATCTGACAAGGTACAATATCTAAACTGCCCTCTACCAGCAATTAATCAGGTTCCTGTTTCACCGAACATGCTCGAAGGAATCGTGTGGCCCTACCTCCAGAAAACACCATCCTTCACCCCTCAAGAATGTGGTTTACATGTTTCCCGATATTACGGATGATTGGTTGGTCTTACCCGGCTCTTGGTCCTGGTTTCGTCGCTGATACTGTCGGCACTGGGCTCTCAGGTGTCCAGGTCGTCACAATCTCAACACTCTGGCCACTTTCCTGGTCGAGGGCTGTGGTCCTAAGCACCAACTGTGCTGGAAATGACAGCGATTTATGTTTTAATATCCTTCAGGACATTCTCAATGCTGTTCCCCTATTCGTCGCTTGTTACTTTTGCTGCTAGCAATGCACGCATATTCGCTGGAACCTGCCCCCTTGACTAAACTTCCAGTGCACGGGCTAGGGCATCTTACATGGTGTGAGGGGCTGCCAGGCATACTGCTTGTAGCACCTACATATCTGCAATGGCATCAACAAAGGACCCAATGTCAAGTACATATCGCATCTGCTCTAGACACCCCTCAAGTGATAGATGGGCTACTTTCACAATGCCCTGCCAAAGTTTCTGAAGTGACTCCCCAAGTCGCTGGCTATGGCTCCGAAGTTGGGCATGGTGAGCATGTCGTAAATAGCAGTCCCCAAAGCGTAGCTCCAGGGCAGAGACTAACGTAGAATACTCCAGGCGATGTCGTTCAGGCAGAGGTTGGAGACTGAGAGCAGGACCTCTCAACACTGCTGCCAGGTAGTAGGCACATTGCTCTTCCATCCAACCATTCAGGGTTGCAACAATCTCATATTGGTACTGATATCCACGCCATGGAGTTTGGCCATCATTAGGGCCAGGTTTGATCGTCACCTCCTTTCCAACCCTAGGCATGGCAACCCCAGCTGTATTTGTGTGCTGTGATACTCATGCCACCGACCTGGATGTTGCAGAGTACTTTTCGTCGCTACCCTTGTGTCTCGACTCTGACTTCTTCGAACTGCTATCCTGATACACAGATGGCTGACCACCTGCATGTCGCTGTTGAAATTCCTCCCACTTCATCCTTATGACACTTACCTCTTTCTGCAGGTCATCTTTCACACTTCAGATTTTCCTTTCGACATTTCCATTAACACTGTCAATTTTATGGTGCACCAATTTGCTGACATTGTCAATTTTTAGGTCCACTGTTTGAGAAAAACTTTCAGTCATCTTGTCCACATACTCAAATTTTGTGTGCACTAGCTCACTAATTCCCTCTATCTTTTTACATACATTCTCATTAACACTGTGTATTTTCTTGTCTACATTATCATTATCAGTGTCTACTTTTATATCAATACTGTCTATTTTCTTAACGAATCTGTCTATTTTTTCATTAATACACACCCAATTTTTGTATTTACACTACTCATTTGGCTAGCTATTTGGCTACTCCATCTCTCTTTTAGGGCTCGCGATCCCTTTATATCACTAGACATTTTTCTTGTAAGCATAAACTTATAAAGTAAAATTTTCTACCTAATAAAACTTAACAAATTTGTTTGAATGTCTAACCATGTACACTTAGTTTCAACATATAATTAAATTTTGAATCATTGCCTCCATCTACTTCTGACACCAGTGTTACAAGTTTCAGCTAGGTACGTTTGTGGATGGAGGTCTTTGATAAAACAAAGAAAATAGGCTTGATAAGGCCACGAGGGGTAGGGGGTGTTGTTCTTTTAGCTCTACCAACACTGTATCCTCTTTCACTGCTCAGTCAAATAGTCGCGGCTCGCAACATGTTTTTTTATTGGTTTGGGCGTGATTTTTTTGTATGATTGATTATATTGATCTCCACAAATTTCACATTTTACCATAACCTTTTCGTGCATAATTTTTTTATTATTTTTGAATTTGTTTTATGTAGTGGAGAATGGAGGAATCTCTTTATGAATTCAATGTTTTACATGACATCTAATATTTTTGTTTACATTCAATATGATGTTTTTCGCATTAAGCCATTATATAATTTTGATGTTTTTAGTATTCAATTGTATTTCTTCACAAAAAGGTTTATATTAATTTTTTTATAAATATTACATTTAAATTTTGTCTCTCGAGGTTTTTTTCCTTTTCTTACTAAAATCTTTCCTTTAAATGTAAGTTCATCCCACATGTTCTGAAAAGAAAGGATTGTATTTGATCTCTTCAATAGAGTTTTGTGTTTCCTGTTGACTTTTGCTTCCGTTTATAAGAAAAAATTGTCATTACATTTTTAAAAATATTCGAGTGTGTTACTGCCTTATGGCTTAGAACGTTACAAAACTCTTGCTCTCTATAGAAGTGTGAGGCAGGAAATATATCAAGATAAGGCGCACCAGTCTTTTCCTGCTTCGATGGATGGTGTTAGAGTACAGTTTTCCTTGTTGAACTGGTAGCATGTTTTAAAATCATACGAAAGTACTTACGAATTTGAAATAGAATATCATGGTTTAAAAGTCATTGGACATTCAAATTTATTGAAAAATTGTTTTGGCAACAATTATGTTATTCTGGTTCGTTGCCTTGTAAACACAAAACCGATAGTTAAGTAATTATTACTCTTTCTTATTGTTGTATATAATACATACAATGGAAGCCACATTAAACAGACTTGACGAAGTTATCGAGTTTAAGAAACTTTCTGATCTTACAATAGGTAAAACATATCCAGTAAATAATGTTGAAATAATAAAAATCACGGTTTGGGTTTAAATCAGTTGTAATTTCAGAAAACTCTAAAGTAATATTACCAGACATATCTCAAAAATTGCCTTATTAAGATTTAAAATACTCAAATGGTGGAAAAATGTTTTTTTTTTTGTTATGGAATTAAAGATTGTGGTAGTAAACAAATGCATCATATTTTGTCCATAAAATTTACCTTAATATTATTTTAATAATTTTTTCGTAATTTTTAATTAATCAACATTGTTAGATCACAACATGGCCCTCTCTAAAACAACTAACATTATTTTCAATTTTTAAAAGTTATTGTTTGTAAACTAAATATTTTTAACAATTTAGATTTTTACTAGAGACCTCTAGTAAAATTCTTAAATGTTTATGTATTTTTAATTCTAATTGTTTTCACTTTTTCTGTTAACATCTAAAAGCTAAATGTTTTTTACCTGCTAAAATTTAGAATATAACCTTAACAAAATTTTGAGCACGAAATATGGTCACTGTGTTGGAACAGGCAAATATCATCTACTTTGATTTCTTAGTATTTTACTTAGCAATAAACTTGTAAAATTTTAGTATGTTGATCGCTGTGGAGAGTATGGATCGCCATTGAGTAGTTACTTAAAAACTGTGTACGGTGAATGAGAGATTTGAAGTTTAGTGTCAAATATTTAATTTTGAATAACAACACTTATGAAACAAAGAATTTCTAAGGTCTATTTTTCCTTCAGAAAAATAATTACACTAAATTCGTCTCCTGGTTCTGGTCATAACTATTCTTACCTTCACTGATAAAAGAATCGGAAAGAATTTGTGGGTATTGCTCAATGGGCTAATATAAAATTGAAACAGAAATAATCAATGGATTTTGATTTACTTTGCCGTACTTTTACTACAACTGAGAATGTCGGAAATGTGTAACATCTAACTGCTCTCAAGAAGTAAACGAAGCTATGGGTATTGGATACTCAAACTTTGAAGAAATTGTGTCAATGATAAAAATGCTTGTTTTGCCGCGAGAAACATTTCACAAACGTGAAACTTCAACAGGACAAGTATGTCTTATCATAGTCTCCGATGAATGGTTTGTAAAGTTAAAACAACAGCATGACAAAATTATAAATGGTTCATATTGGACGTTGCATAATTTTTTTTAACTACACCAACAACAGTTACGGTTTTTTATGGTGCCATACGTATAAACCAGTGCCCGTATCATTAAATACAAATAAATACTTATTCTCAGGCGTCTTCAGAATAAAATTATACCGTTATTAATATAAATAGACAATTCATAGCACCAAACAAATAAGCTTTGTTTAGGCGGTCTGTAGCTTCAACTTTTACACCACATCTGCGAGGTGGAGTAGGTTGTGAGACGAAGTTGTAAATCAGATTTTGTCACCGGTTTCGAAACTTGTTCTAAGTAGCTGCGTTTTTTAAGATGTTGACCATTCGTGTTTTGAACCAGAAATGAAAACTTCATATAACTTATATATTAAAAATTTTATTCAACTTCATCGCTGAGATGTGTAAAGTAATACTGCTATGCGAATTACTGTTTTTAGTATTGTTTTGAGAGTTAGGTTACTACATTTTATAAATACAATTATGATATCAACTCGTGAAACTAATACAGTGAATTTAAGAATGGACATACAGTTTCCAGCACATTGTCTATTATGTACGATAGTAAATGGACACCTGTATTAAGGTTATAGGACTAAAACTTAATTTTATTACAATTCGTAATTCACGCAAACACTGTAAAAATTTGCTAAAATATGTGCTACAACAGAAAGTTCCTCATTAGATTCACGACCTGCATTCAGCTTAGCCTGCATTCAAATATCTCGCAATATTTACGTTTATCGCCATGTCACTAACACAGAAACTAAACTAAACAATTCACACTCCACTACACCAAGGCGTCCCGGCGGACTTTCTGCATTCCTTACACCTTTGGTCTCTGACACTCTACTCCCACTACACCCCTGGGTGTAGAAATTGTAAAATGTACAACGTTCCTGAACAAAGATGTAGTTCACTTCGGGCGCTACACGTTTTTTTTTTTTTTTTTTTTTTTTTTTCAATTATGCCAAGTGCAATTGCTGTTATAAATGGCGCCGCTTGTAAAACAAGTGACATTATCATTAAATACAAATAAAACATCATTAACTATAGAGTTTCGAAACAGTTTGAAGTCATATATTAGACATTTGCTTACGTACCTATCCAATTGAAGAAAAAGTTACGACGATAGCCTAAGTGGTTCTTGTTGTATAGACGCTTCATTAAAAATATATTTCTCCTCTATTTACTGCTTGGGGGTTGAATTTCGAAAAATCCTAAAACTTATTATTTGATATTTACGCAAGTATCATTTTGAAGTGAAAAGTAACTCTGTATCCCAAAGGATTCAATAGATATCAATGGTTAATATTAAACATATTTAGGGTCTTATTCGCATCTTTAACGGACGAATTTCGAAAAATCTTGAAATTGGCTATCATGCGTTTTTATGTGTATCCCATGGAAGTAAAATTAACGACGATAGGCCATCGGGTTCGAGCAATATCGACGAATATTCAAAATCTAATTTTACCCAGTTTAAACGCCTTAGGGGTCGAATTTTGAAAAATCCCTACTTAGTGCTTGCCTACGATCAGAGGTCAACCAACATAAAAATTTCTCGTTTCTAGGACCAGTAGTTTGAACTGCAGCTTGATGTCTTAGTCAGTCAGTGAACCTTTGTACTCGCACTCCATGTGACATTGAAGAATGTGTATTTATTTGAGCAATACTTAATTCGATTAAACAACACTAACAAATTATGGCAGGCTATTCTTTAAAAAACATGCAATTGTGGAAACATTGTATGCATACACATTCAGTTGTTCAGCAACCACCTTTGAAAGTGTACAAGGAAAAGTTTATGACTTGCTGAATGACGAAGCTGAAATATCGTTTTTTCTAAACATTAGTTAAACCATATTTTTGTTTTAAAATTAATAAATTTGCTATATTTGAATTTAGTCTTGCATATTAGTAATTTACTGCATGGTAAAAAATGGGCTACCTAGTGCCTAATTTTCAAACTACACATCATTGTTTACGATAAAATGCCTATCATGCTTTATGTTTGTGACTCCTGAACAACGGTGGCGTGCAAGATAAAAACAGATTTTCGTGTATGTCAGATAGCTAAATTGCGGAGTAAATCACACAATTTCTGTTTTTAAAATATGTGATATGCCAATCTTTGACGACCTACATAGCTCATGTTATCAGGACGTGTTGCTTTGAATAATCCGGAAACTCGCCTTACGTCCCGATTTACGGAAACTCGTGTCAAAGATAATGCTCGTACAAAAATGCTGATCGTTCACTATGTACCATCATTGCTATAGTGCCCCACACAGCTCAAGCTGCACAGTCGGTACAATAAAGTAACTCGGGGGAATATGCCAGCTGGGGGAAGATGCCAGTCATACAGGTTTTTTTTACGTTTAGTTAATTATTATTTAAACTGGTTTAAAAACACTCATAGCTCATCATTGACTGACACAAATGTCTAAAGAAAATTGTACACAATACCTAGTAATACTTTTTACACAGTAAATTCAAAATTTATGTCCTTAAAATTCCTTAGGTGTTGCATCTTCTCTCGAGATACCTTATAAGTTCGTTCAGGATAAAGTGACCATTAGATATTTAACTTTTGAAAAAGAAAATCTCTAGCCGTTACTGCGTACACAACATTAACATTATTTGCATTAATGCGTGTATGGTTGGCAGTTAATTACTAAATGTAGTTCCGTGTTTTTCTTATTTAAACACTACAAAACTGAAATTTAAATGGAGAAATTCGTGTTTCGTATCATTAATAAATTTTTTTAACAAACTATATATATTCCTACCGACTGCTCAATTTATCGTTCACGCGCAGATATCAAGTGACGTGTCCAAAGAGGTTATAGGTTTCTCTCCGTTAGCCATCATGCGCGGAAAGATATGAACTGACTGAGAATATAAACGTATTTCATCGCATAATCGTCGTCATCGCGTAATCGTCGCATCTAATTTTTGAGATGACAGAAATGGTAAAAATACTTTCATCGCATAATCGTGGCACTAGTCTAGTAAAACTAAGGTTTTACCTGGAACTAGTTGCAACAGAAATGATCTCTATGGCATTATGTTTATTGTACCTCTTAGAATGACATACTAAAAATGTAGAACAATATAAGTAGGAGAACACCTTTAAAATGGCGGATCCAACATGGTAGGCGCGCCTTAATGCACTCCAGCAATTATTTTTAAATAACATCTAATCTATCACTCTGACGATAAAATTGGATATAACATTTTTTTGTTTGAAATTAAATTGGCTTTCCAACGATGTATAAATGTCCATAATATTGGTAAAAATATTAATAATAATAGTGTGCTATTATGAAAATTCTGTAATTTTTAGTGTCAAATTGTCGGGATTTTCCTTTATATATATATATATATATATATATATATATATATATATATATATATATATATATATATATATATATATTGTAGTTTCTCAACTGCAACATCATACACTAAAATATATTTGCAGTAGATAGTAAGCACTACAAAAAACGAGTACAACTCTCTTAATGGAAGTACGTATCCTCCTCAATTTCTTCAGGAGTAGAAGAGTTAGAGCAGTTTACACCACAACAGTTTGAGCACACCGGAGTACAGTTGATGTTGTACTTTCAGCATGAACACTTACTACTGTCGCACATTCCTTTACATCTACATTTTGTTATGGAAATGAGGTGATCTGGTGCTGGTGGAGAACTCATCATTATAGGTTGAAGACTGTTGTTTTTGCAGGTCCAACCAAAGTCTTCTGGTCTTAAGACATTAGAGTTTCCAAGCCAAGTTTGAACTTGAAAATACACTCTTAAGGACTGATACTGTGCGGCTGAGGATGTTGGAGGAAGTGTTTGTACAGAAACAGCGGCACTGCCTACGATGGTTTTTTGAAGAAAACTCTTGTGCCTTAGTGAGTTGAGTGTGTCACCTTGCTTTCCTTTATACAAACAAACTAATGCATTTTCTCCAGCATTGATTATTTTGTCTTTGTCAGCAGATTCATCGCTGAAAACTCTTGCCTGTTCAAAAAAGAATGCATCCTTTGGTAATTGCATGAGTACTTTACCATTGCCAGTGTCAAAGAGACGAGAAGTGCTGTCACATCCTCCAATGGCATGAATGAAGAGGATATGTGATGAAATATCTTCTCCTGATACTTGCTTCATATTTTGTATGTTCCATTTTCTTTGACAGCTGTTCTTATCACTAGATGTGAAGTAGAGTGGTTTGCTTTCTATTTCACAATAAAAACATAACAATACCAATAAGTCCGTATCTTCTCCTATTACTAGAGTATTTTTCTCCTTGTAATATTGTATAGCTGTCTTAGCAATTAGCAGGTCAGCATCTCCTTCCGCATGTTTCACCTCACAACCAGAGTTAGCCAGACGTTCACTAAGCAAGTAAATAAAACGCTGTTTGTTTGCTTTGTTTCTCAAAAAATTTTCTCTCTTGGAATGGAAGGGCATTTCTTCTGAGAACAATATGGATACGTCTTCTTTTCTTCTAGATCGTTTGTAGTGTGTCTCATCTTTTATTGATGGACTGTTGTCATAGCCATCAAATACAACTACAGGGTCACTGAAGTTCCTATTCACATAGATGACATACTGTCACAAATCTGTTTATACAATTCTCCAGTGGTCCAAGGTATGCGAAAAAGTAAGGAACCGCCATCGACTGTATATTTACTTTCTGGGAGTGTGAACAATGTTTCATTGGCAGACATATCATTTTTTGTTAAAGTCCACAGTGCTTCAGCTAAATCGGACTTATTCGGAACTCTCATAAAACCTGCGGAGTCAAACATTAATGGTGGGCTATCACAAAGCTCATATTGAAAAATCTCTTCCAGATTTTCCTATTTGATCTTGGCTACCAGAAGAAAACATTGGAAGCTTGTCTGGTGGTCAATGTGTACTCTTTCACCATTTAATAACATTCCCTTCCTTGGCTTAAGGGGGACAGCTTGCCTTGTTATCTTGAAGGAGTACTTTGAAATATTCTTGCCAACCATCGTCTGTACTATTTCTTCTCCACACTGTTTCGCTTTTCACCATTAACTCGTTCTTCTGCAACTATTCCGTTTGTGATGTTTTTCAAGCACCCACTTTCACTGGTAATAAAAGGATTTCTGTCTTGAAGAAATAAAAATAGAGCATTTAGGTCCTTGTTATCTCGTACCAATTGGGATTTAGAGCAATCTTTATGCTGATCACTGGTGTGAAACTCATGTGATGTTAACTCCTGCATAGCATTGTTGAGTTCTGAACAAGCTGGCATAGATAGAAGCCAAACCTGCCGTTGAGACTCTTCAAAACCTCGGCCTCGAGTCAGACCCCCAGCAGATTTAACGCTTCGCATTATAACTTGTTCAATGGCCAGATCTCTTGCAAGTCCACCCGAAAAACGCTCTGTCCTGCGAACCACGAAATGGCCATCAAGAAAAAGTTGGTATACTTTTGGATGCATTTTATCAAGCTTCAGCATATGTTGGAGATGTAGGTACATGGATTTTGCATAATTATTGTGCCCAGAAGCAGCAAAAAAGGGAATCATACTTTGACAGGCTTGCAAATAGAGGTCCCACTGCCCAGTTCGCTCAGCTCTTATGAACACCCTCATTATGTCAATCATGTCCATATATTGAATCCAAAGGCAAGAGGTACGATCCTTTACAAAAAGTTATTTTATCTTCTCATCCAATTTTTGTTTTACCTCAGAAAGTTTTTTATTAGCCAAGAGATCATGTGGTCGCATTTGTTTTGATAGAACCTTGTCAAATATATCTTGTATTTCTGTGATTTCGGGTGGATTTTCCTCATAATTATCTTCATCTTGAAATGTTTGTTGGAACAGTAAAACATTTAAAGTACTGTCAACAAGCATATGTCCTCGCACTGCTCTAGGAACTGCTTTACCTGATAACACGTGAGTAACACTGTTTGGAGCGTACACCTGTTCAAAAGTTTCACGTAATCCAGACTCTGTCATGAGGTGTCCAACACACCCAACAAAACTCATAAGTGTATGGAAAGCTCCCAAAACGACGACAATGCCTTTCAATTCACTATTCTGTGGTTCATTATTTAAAATTATTTGAGCTTTCCACCAGATAGCTTGGTCAAATGTAACAACTGGCTTTACACCTTGTTAATTAACTTCCGAACATAGAAACTTCAATGTAGAGTAAATACATGAAAGATTTGTTGGATCCGTGTCGATCATCGGTAAGAAGAAAAATTAAGTTTTTACTGGATATGATCCTTCCTGGGTTAACTGCATGAATCCCGACCAACCTGGCCTTGGAGAACGAAGTGGCCACGATATTTTCCACAACTGATCAAGGACAAACATTGGATCAGTAATAGGATTATCAGGCAAAGATTCATATTGGACATCTGTTGCAGCAGTTAAGCCCGCGTGGTAGAACTGTATAGAATTGCTCTTCAGTTCCTTTACATCTTTCATTGATACATCTACTCTTGGTATAACTTTCTTTTGATGCCAAATTCCTGGAGACAAAGCTTTAATCATTCCCATGCCATGGAATGTATTTTTTCGATCTATTTTACATATTTCATGATCAACATTATCTGCTACATACATAAGTGACTGATTTGATTCGAGAGAATATGTTTCATTACCTGTGGCGACAGCAGCACACAGTTCAAAGTTTTTTACCTCGCTGTATGAAACACAGTAGCAAAGTTTATGGAGTGTATCAATTAGAAACCTAAAACCAAAGTGGTGATGCATTTGTACACCTAAACTCAGCTGAAGAGGCATTATTCTATCTCTAGGACGACATGCCTGAATACTACCGTAACATCGTTTCCTTTACCTGCAAAAATAGTTTCTAGTAATAACTGTAATGTGTATGGCAATAAAGACTTGTTGTACTCTAACGAGGAAACATCACTTGGAGATGGGTAATTACCTTTAAGTGTAGGCATACCCTTAATTTCAGTTTTTAAAATTTCTCCAGCTGCTAAATAAGCTTTCTTTTCTGATCATCGGTGTTGGATTCTCGCAGGTAGTGACTATATTCATAGAGTATTGCTTCTGCAGTCTTCTTAAAAGCGACTACATTTTCTTTCCCATTGATTTCAGTGATGATTACATTTTCGCCATAGTGATCAATAATTCTTTTCTTCGTGTATTTAGCACTGAATGCATTTTCTCCACAGTAACCCTTCATTTTGTCGACTAACTCATTTACTGTTACTTGCTCACTGTCATGTTCTTCAAAGTAAGTGAGTACATTTAAAAATGCTTCATTAACGTCATCATTCTGAGGTCGCCCTTTCAGAGCTTTTACACCTCCATACTGAATTGGAACACCTTTCATTGTTCTAAAATTTGTGCTGCATGTTTGGTGGTACAATGCATCTGTTGCATGAAGATCGCTAACCACTGAAATTCGTGCTAGTACCTCATTTGCCCAGGTATCCTTTCGACTTTCACAGATGTGTATAATATCCTCTTTAAATCCAGTCGTTCTAACTGGATATACATTACATCCTCTTTTTTTTTCCTTTGTTCACTTTCGCGTGTTTCCCACAAAATAAACAACATTCTCCGAGGTTATAATTTGAAACTGACCATCGTAATGTTAACGAAGAACTTGGGGTTTGTTCATTTTCTTCTTTCCGTCTGTCACACTTGATTACATTAACGTTACAGTATTTCTGACGACAATCAACATGATCACTCTGTCCTGCACTTGCAGAAACACAATCACTGCGTTCTTGGGAAACACTGTTGATTCGAGCAACTCCCTTCGCTGTAAGAACATTTACAGTTTCTCCACTACAGCAAGGTTTTCCACATATAGCACAGTATTTCATCTTCTTAAATCTTAGAACTCATTGACAGAAAACCTAAAACAAATAGAATTACATACATCAGACATAAACCAAAATTAAGAGAGTTTTATACATAAAAAAAAAAACAAAATAGGTTCCAGCAGGTCAAGAAATTCGTGTAGTAAGTCAATAACATGTCGGAATACCTGCGAAAAAAAAATTTCCATAAGAAGCCTGTATTTCTTTAAAACTGGTAAATACCCTTTCAGGTTTTCATACCTTTCTATAAAGGAAATTTCATTTCAAACAAAAAATGTTATAACCAATTTTGTCGTCAGAGTGATAGATTATATGTTATTTAAAAATAACTCCTGGAGTGCATTAAGGCCATGTTGGATCCGCCATTTTAAAGGTGTTCCCCTACTTATATTGTTCTGCATTTTTAGTATGTCATTCTAAGATATACAATAAACATAATGCCATAGAGATCATTTCTGCTGCAATTAGTTCCGGGTTCACCCTAATTTTAGCGTAGATTTACTAGACTACACCGCAATGTTCTGTTTACGTTTCTGCACCAGATATGTTAACTACGCTCAAGTACGAAGTACGACACTATTAGAACAATACGGTTGCTGCAAGAATCGATTATAGTTAGTATCAAAATATTCCGCTGGAATGAAAGTGGAACATAGCGTTACTAGTTTAACAGTCCGCCATATTGTGTGTGTCTTGCGCGTGGACTTTCCCAACTTAACGTAGTAATATATCTATAACATCGCAAAATAAAAACTAAGTTTGTAAACACTGCAACGGTAGTAAAAGGTAGTGGACTCGCAGAAGCTGAAAACAAAATCTTCAAGAGAAATGGAACTTAGAAAACGAAAATTGTTCGGTTTTCTACTAACCAAGAGTGTCTATTAACCGGTAAATACTGCTAATTACGAAATGTGTTCCCACCAAATGTGCGTATTTAATTATGAACGAAACTAACCTAACCTCCAACATCTAGTAAGTTATATAAATTTAGTCATTTTTTTCAGAGTTGATCCGTCAATAGTTCTGCCAAAAGTAATGATATACTTTAAAATAAAAAGTGTTAGTGACGAAAAATGTTGGTTGAAAAAAATTTTTTTCTACCACGGGAATTTCCTTCGAATGATAGTCGCACGTTCGATTTTTTGCATCCAATTTGGTAAACAATATACGACGATTATGCGGTGAAATACAGAAATTTAGCAGGGCTTATTTGAGTGCTCATATTATTCCGAACCGCATATAAACGAACTACCTGCCACCCGCCGTGGTGCAGATAGACAGATGGAGAGACGGTCAAGAGTTGGCAACGTCGCGCTTCACGAACGCCACACCCGAGTGTCACTGATACTCACGCGCTCTGACACAGAAAGAAGTTGGGTAAGCGCTTCATATACAGCGTTTATGTAGTACAGCTATAAATCCTGGAAGGTATAATAAATATGGAATATAATTTTATGTATTTTACGTAATTTCATGGGGGATGTTTTACATAAAATATTGTTACAGTGGAGCTTATGAAATATTTAATACAACATATATATAAAATTTTAATGATTTTTCGATCGGTACTGGATAAAGATAACAAATCAATAATATTAAAAAAATATAAATCAGTGGTCTCTATAACTCTGAATTACCAGAACATAAAATAATATAACATTTTAATTTTCTAAAACGTAACATTAAAATCTCAAATTTAAATTACTGTAAATATCATACTTTAACTGTATCACATCTACAACTGAATGTTACTGTGACCGAGGGAATATTATTGTTGCACGTATAAACTAATATTTTTAAGATTATAATTTTGTCATGGGTTTTATCCTTAAAAATATAAGTAATAAGGCCTAATTATTTTGATTTCTCAGTATGACATAACTGTGGCTTTTAAATTATGATCTGTGGCATTTAATTATCTAGCCTATAAAACTAACCCCATCGATTTATGTCATAAAAATCCAGCTGTATTCATAATTTTACATTTCATATGTTAGCATAACATGGTAGGCTAAACTTCCACTGCCTTTAAGACTTTACCAGGTAGTAAAGACACAGGATGATTGAAAATGTAAAATCTTTGTATAATGTTATCCTTTGATGATACAAAACAAAAACATATTTAAACATTTTGTAATTTTTAATATTTCATTTTGACGAAACAAATTTTTAAATATGGTGGTATACACGAATATTACACGTAATAACATTTTATGAACATATAAAAAGATTTATTGTTTAGTATGTAATAATATAATTTCGTCCCAATTTCTGTTTATAATGTTATAGTATGTAATTCGTTGTTTACTGGTATGTAAAATTTATTTTTTAAATAAATTATTACCTTTAAAATGAAACCCTTTTCAAAACACAGAGAAGTTTAAAAGAACTTGAGAATGTTTTAATAATAATACCTCTTTGTAGTTTAAATACTGCCAATTCACGCAAAATACGTGGCCCTATTATTGTATGTATTCCTCCAATTCATTTCAGACAACGGTGTTTAAAAATTGCCCTCGGTATAGTTTATTCAAGTACTAAACTTAATTCCTTAATTATTTTAAAATTAAAAATTATCCAAGAATTTCACTTCTTAGTACCATAGTTTATATAATATATATTGCATATAAATACGGTTTTCCTTGATATATTTTATTATACTTGTCTTCGTAACATCACTCCTTTTTCAGCTAAAACACACTGTCCCGTAAATGTCAATTTTTATACCTGTAATTAAATAATATTATGGAAATGCTTATGTGCCCTTAACTCCTTGCGGCCATGTATAATACGAGGCCTGATCATTCCAGTCACTTATGTTGTCATTGCCTAATGTAATATTCCTTACATAACAAAATTAGTGAAATACGATTGAGTTTCTGAGGTGAAACGTGCTAGTAATAGTTATTCATGCAGCGATAGACCTATATTATCGGTGGAATAGTAACCAAATACAGCACTAAATACAAATCTCGGATTTCCAAGTTTCAAATCAGCAAAATAGTTGTCTAATACCTCCTGTAGCTTTCACATTCCCATAATTTTAACATAAGCATATGGCATGGAAAAAGCCTATGGACATCATATCACCTTCTTTAAAACTGGAAGTGTGCAAAGTTGAATGGACATTGGTACATGGGTTTCTAATGTTTTATAGGAGAGCCTCCCATCTCGGTCGCATATATGCAATAAGTGACTAAAAAAGGAAACATTATTTAGTACGTCATAATTTGTTTCCGAGCTACCTACTAATTTGGCTTATTCTACATGAAGAATGCCATTACATTTTAAGGAACTTACATTTAATTAAGTGAATTTTTAAATTATATCTAGCTTTTAGTTAGTATATTTTATTATAATAGTATTTAGTTTCAAAATTTGTAAACGTACGTTAATTGCACAAGCTAACATCAATTCTAAGCATACATTTTATGAAAAATACTGTGCATGTCCTAAATATTTGTAATGACTTCACAGGTTATGTTCTAACGATATGTTTGATACACGATTTGTGTGTGCAGCTGCCGCTGGTGCCATTGCGACGCCAATAGGATGCCTGCTCGGAGGATGTTGCGCTGACAGATTAGGGAGGAGAATGACTCTTTTGATAACCCAAGTACCAGTATTTTGTGGCTGGTTGATTCTTGCTCTGGCCGGTGACGTAACGTCTATTATAATAGCTCGAAGTCTGACAGGATTAGGATCGGGAATGATTGGAGCCCCAGCAAGAATATTCACAATAGAAAGTAAGATAACCAATTACTTGCCTACTGGTATTTCGTTGCTAAACTGTAAACAAATAATTGTAAGTTTATATCACATCGAAGTATAGGAGTATGAATAAGGTCGGTATGGTAAAATTGTTAACTATGCTTCGATGGAAGCGTTTTTTTATAGTTTTTAGGTAAAAGTCAAATTGATACTGATGTTACCAAACATGAATAGCAGGAATGCTCAAAATTTTCTTCATAGCTGAAGTACGGAAAGTGCCCCATACTGTGTATTTGTTTAAAAATTACGTTACATTGTTCAGGACGTTCTTTTAAAATGTGATTTTGAAAAAATTTGTTGCAAATATCTAGTTGCATCACTACAGAACTCTTATGCTGAGCTGATAAATTCGTAGCTTTAGCAGAGCTGTGCTTAGTATTTGCAATAATAAGATGCCTAGAAATTTAACCTCGTCTGAAACTATAGGCAATATGTGGTATAACAAGTGACAGAGAGTCGAAAAATCTTGAATGAGAATGCCGTTGCCGAGAATGGTACTGGTTGCCATTAACACACAAGTAGTAATCTGAGAAATTTTAAAGTAATTATAGAATAACCGTGCAGAGAAAGCTGGAATACCCCGAGGAAATCCTTAGCATCGTGGTAGTAGCCACCCGTGTTCGAGGAGAAGTCAGGCACCAGACAAGTGCCTTGTGCTTAGAGGTGACGAGTCAAATGGTCAGTGATCACAAGTCGGCCTTATGGTTGACGTACTTGCGGGTTATGATCGCTTTCGCTAAAGTCCAATAGCACGAAAATAAGATCTGCGACCGTACGATTACTTGGCACATGTCAAGAGTCAAATAATTGAAATGCAAATGCCAGGATGTAATTTTTACCTGTTCCTCAAGAAAACTATGCGCTGAGTTTTTTTATAAAAAAAACTGTATTCCGCGAACAGTTGTTTACGGATATAACGGTATACGAGGCAAAATGAAAATGGCAAATAGTATACCATACATAAGTAAATTAAATGTGGTTTGTAAACTTTTTTTCCTTCTTTTTTTTTTTTTTTTTTGTGTTTGCAATATAGATGACTGGGATGAAATGATATTTAAAATTTGACAGTATATCATGGTACGAATGACTGATTTCGGCAAAAGTTATGTTCTATGTTTTAACCTCTATGGTGTGGTGTTCTTTGCTGTGAGTACTGAATTTGTTGCTCTATGTTGGCCCAATGAGGATATACTACCATAGGATGAGAATATGGCAGCAATTGGGAGGAAGTATGTATGGCACATGGTGAGTTTGTACTTTTTGTGACGTAATTATTTCGGAAGTTAATATTCTGTATACTTTAAGAGTATGCTTTTACAGTGGATATTATGGTAATGGATTACCAACTGACATGTTTCGTACAATTTCATACTAAAAGCAATAACATGTATCACAGGTGACACATCACCAAAAACCATGGATTTTAATGGTTTGTGACATATGTATAGAGATGATAGTATATCGCGAAAATGTTTTGTGTCAACATAGCCTTGAAAACACTGACACAACGTAGCTGTCTGCAGACCAATAACATGCATTAAATATTAAAATAGCGGCATTCTTATTGGCTCAGTCAAATAGAGCAGTAGCTCCACGTATAAGGAAAAGCCAGTAATCTTTTGATAAGTTGAACGTATGTTGAAGCCTAGCAAATAGTCAAGTTTTTCCGCGATAAACCATCATCTCTACATATGTATCATGTACGAAACATTGTCAAAGTCTACGCAGTTATGTTTATTCCCCTTCTGTATCAGAGCGAACATAGTCGCAAATATGTAATATAATATCTGACAATTTCAAACACACAATTTATTTGACAGGAATGATATTTTTTTTTCACAAACTTTGATGCATATTTGAATAATGTGCAGCTCTTTAAAAGCGAAAAAATATATTATGTTAGCTTTTTTACTTTTCAAAACATGTTGACGTAAACATTTATAACAGTTCAGAGATATTCTAAAAATTTAGTTTACATTGTTGTAATATTTAAAAATTTGCATCTGTAATGTAGTTCAATTTGTTTAGTTTTTGTTTTTGCAGGGCCAAAAGATCCATTGTTCATCTAGTGTGCACTCAATTATGGCATTGCTTCCTAAAAGTGGTAATGTCTCAGATATTGCTTCCGATTCCGATGAAGACCCAGAAAATGTAATTTTGAAATAATCAAGAAAGGTCAGCAACGATGATGACGTGGCTTATGTAAGTTCCGAAGCTCCATCCTTGTCAGTGTCGTTAGAAAATTTACTTTTCAAAGAAGATTCACTTGGACACAATCCTTGGAAGATTACATTACACAAATAAACTGTCTGGAAACATACCAACATTTTGATCATTTGCAGCAAGCTGACGAAATTCATCAGACAACAGAACTTCAGACTGGCTCTTCTTCTACAGTGCCTTTAAATGATTCAATTTCAGCGCTAGAAGTTGATCAGTCAAAAGATATCTAATTTTCCCCAAACATACACACTGCAGCTCCTACCCAACAAGATGTATTGCTACCACAAAATGGAGCAGCTACTTCTTGCAGTAAAAATGATAGTTCAAATGCAGCTAAGGTAGATACAGTAGTAGAGAATTCATCTGACACTGACATTGTGAATCATTGAAAAAAACTATTCTATCACTACTATTGCCAAAGAATTTGCCTCTCGTGACAAGTCAAACAACACACATTTCTACCTAGAGGAACAAATCTGCATGCACAGAAATCTCCATTACAAACTCAGCTCCTCTTGAAACTGCAGTCGCACAAGCCATTCCAAAGAGTACAAATGTGACATTTCCGACTATAGATATGTCAGATGTAGGATTGATATCACCAACAATACAGAAACTAATGGAATTCAAAAAATAAAAATCATCAGTCTGGCAACAATACAAAGCATAAGCCAGAAACACAAACCCAGTCACATGCTGTTTGGCCACCAACACACTCAGTATCAACCTCTGTGAACATTGAATCATCCTCAACAGAAAAAGTTACACATGCACATAAAAACAACAAATTCTCCTATTACTCGTTCCAAATGGAAGTTGGACACACAGAGTCTATCTCCAGACCAAATAGCTGGAAAAGTTGCAGTATCCAATCCAACCAAAAATGTTAAAAGACATTCCCAGCCCAAGAAATTGGCAATGAAATGGAAAAAACACATTCAACTTGGTTTGCAAGGTAATTTTGAACAAGCAGACAGAAATATTCCTATGCCTAGTAAAATAAAATCACATATAGATTATTTCAACTCGTTTTTTCCAGAAGATTTTTTGGATATTATGGTTGAACAGACAAATTTGTATTCAACACAAATTACAGAAAATAATGGGGGAAATACTTAGACTGTAACATAAGAAGTTACAACAGACTTTATTGCCATTGAAATTTTAATGGGAGTTGTAGGTATGCCTTGTTACCTTGATTATTGGTCGAATAATTTAAGGTATAACAAGATAGCAAATGTCATGTCACTTAAAAAATATCAACAAATCCGGCGCTTTGTTCACTTTGTAAACAACGAAGATGATAAAAATTATGATAGGTATTTTAAAATCAGGCCTATACTTGACATTTTCAGAAAACGATGCTTGCTAGTCGATCATGATTCTAGATTTTCTATTGATGAGATGATGATTCCATACAAAGGGAGAAAGGCAGGTAGCAGAAGGCAGTATCTTCCAAGTAAGCCCAAAAAATGGGGATTCAAGAACTTTGTTCGAGCTGGCGTCTCTGGTATAATTTATGAGTTTCTTCTGTACGGTGGTGATGATACTTTCCGTGACTACTTGTTCAGTGAAGAACAACATTTGGCCTTGGTCTAAAAATTGTCATTGCTTTGTGCAAAACTATTCCTGACCCTGCAGTATCCATTGTTTATTTTGACAACTTTTTTACCACTATTACTTTAGTTCATTACTTGAGGAATGAGTTTGGTTATCTTCAGCTTAGGTACTATAAGGTCAAACAGGATTCCTCGTTTTGAAACACTGGCTGATGAAAAAGCACTGAAGAAGAAAAATCTAGGTAATTTTTGTAATGTTGTGTCAGATGAACATAAAATTTCTCTGGTCAGGTGGGTAGACAACAAAACTGTGACACTTGTTTGCTCTACACGGACGCATATCCAATAAAAATTGTGAAGCGGTATTGCAAAGATACCAAACAAAAAATTATGTTGCGTGCTTGGTTGTTGCGAAGGAATACAACACACATATGGGCGGTGTAGATTTGGCGGACATGCTATCAACTTTATATAGGACACCCTTGAAAACTCGCAGATGGTATCGTGCGTTTTTCGCACAGTTACTATTCATATGTATAAACAATGTATGGCTCCTAATGAGAAGAGATCTCCAGCTAAGAAACTCAAAACATAACATGTCACTGAAAGGCTTACGAATACAACTATTTGAGAGTATTATGCTGAAGGAACGAGTTCGTGGTTGACGTAGTAGAATTACTAAAATTGTACCTGTCGACAGGAACAAAACACCATTGAAGTCTCGATCATTTGATGTGAGACTTGATTTGGTTTGACATTTTCCAGGTGTTTACATCGCGTGGACGATGCAAACTGTGTGTCAAAGGCGAGACATCTATGGAATGTAGTAAGTGGAAGCTTAGGTTTTGTTTAATGGAAAAGAAAAAATTCTTTTAGATTTCCATACACAAAATAAACTAGTGAGAACCAACTGAGGCTGTGAAGAACGGTAATGTGTAAAAAATTTACAATTTATGTCGCATAATGTATAGTTTTCTCATGTTTTGAATTGTGAATTTAAATTCAGAAATTTTAAAAATGCTGTTGCTATCTGTGGATTTCAGCACTTTATATAATCAACATTTTTTTTGTAAATATGACAACCGTTGCAGTTATTGTATTTTTGTAATTAAAATGTTATTTTTTCATGCATACTTGTCTGTTTTTGTGTTAAAACATTATTTAAATCCATTGTAACCATACAACCTTACTGTTCTAGTTTAATTGTTAAGGTTATGAAACTAAACTAGCTAATGTGCCATTTATTAGTTGTATTTTATATGTAATTGTATTTTTCCGGAACATGTGTTATTATTTCTGACATGAGAGTGAGTTATTTACTAGATTTAAACGTTGTTATTAATTCAAGGGTACTATGATTTTTAATTTTCATGTAGCATTTCTATTTTCGCGTTTCTCAGTCCAGCCAGAGCGACCACCGGCTCGCTTCACGATCCAGCTCGTCACGCCACTCTCAGTCTGCAATACTATCCACAGGATGCACCGTACGTGATCCCACGCGATGTTCTCATAATTTTAGAGAAAGACCGCATCCTCCTTACGCATCCTTGCGTTGGCGCGATTCCTACTTGCACTCGCCTGCGGGAACACTGATAAACTTTGCACCGCCTACCTTCGTCGTTCCATCGCATGTGACATCTATCGGCGACTTTCTAAGCTTTTCAGCGTCACCATTCTCACTGCACTACGTCTTTTGAGCACCATTGTGTAAGCCTCCACTAAACCGACATGACGTACCTTGGTGTTGCTCTTCGTTTTAAGGAGATACAAGAGTTCGGGACTTAGTGCCCAATATGTTCTATATTTTTCTTTCACTTCATGTAAAATAGTTAACTTTGTTTGTTTGTGAGTGATTTTGAGGTATTTCTCATACAATTTTAATGTAATTTAATGTAGGCCTACTTCAAGATGCAAGCCATCGAGTCTACCCTCTTTAGGTGAGTCTTCCCACTGCGTCCGCCCTTGTTAGTCCCTGTTTTGTTTCGTTAAAAAACTAACATTAATTCTCAACTTCCCTTTTTATTTGTTACAGTGGAGGGTTCAAGTGTTCAACTGCCTAAATTTTGAAGGAAGTATAAGAATTTCACTTTCAACTAAAGAATAATACTTTAAATTTCATGGTTTCAACGACTTCTGTAATACTGCAACTCCCAGCAAAGCCATACGCATTCAACATTTCCTTTCTTGGACGTTTACTCGCCGCTACGTCATACGTTTCAGCTAAGTGCTACGCAGCCGTATTAACTTTAATTGTGTTACGAACCGTCATCCAGGTCTTTTATGCTTTTGACTTTATACAACAAACTTAATAATTTATTTATTTAATAATGTTTTAAAGTAAATAATATTTAGCATGTACGTAGGTACCCATAGGAAACTTTAATATTTAAAAAGGGTCTGAACAGCCCTGTATATTATATCAAATCTTAAATGTTGCAATGCGAAATTTAGTAATTCAATTTTTTTCTTGTATATTTAAACTGCCCAGTATTTTAAATAATAAATGGTTACTTTCACTCTGCCTCATATTAATGTTTTATTTAACAGCTCATCCTCTGAGAATTTATATATATATATATATATTTATTTATTTATTTATTTATTTATTCAATTCATAACGGTAAAGTTTACTCTACATGAGCAGTCATAGGTAACAGCCTATTTTGTGTCCAGTCTCCTTGCCAGCACGTATTTACGGAGTACATGTAACATCAATGGTAGCAGACTATACTAAACCTAAATAACGAGGAGTTCAGGACACTAATTATGACTGTGAAGTGGTTAAATTCACTTCACACAATCTTAATTTTCGTGATATAAAATTGCAGTCAAATTAATTGTAATATTAGCAGTGTATCATATGTGATACAAAACAAAATGTGTGTAATACTATGGATTTTTGGCAGTGTATCAAATGAGGTACAAAAATGTTTCCATTATTTTTACTATGCTAGTTTACATAAAAATTATACATTTACGCTTTGTTATAATTTTTTCTTGCATAAAATTTTCATGCCGAATTAAGGGTTAAGAACAATAGCACCGCCCGTTACAGTATAATTGTCAATTTATTATTATTTCATTGGACACAACACTGTTATTATATTGTTCAATAAAAAAATACTATATCTTTCTAAGAACAATCCTTAATTGTGTCACATTTAAAAATATCTCTATGGGAAGTGGTGTGAAAATTTAAGTAAGTTATTTATGTTGTGTTCATTTTAGTTATATTTAATTTTTAGAGTTATAAAACGAACAAGAGTTGAACATTGTAGAATGTAAAACAATATAAAAAACACTGATTTCAAAAAGACTGCGACACTCAAGAGAAAATTAATGGTAAAATAATGTTCGATTTTCTGGACCTTGAATTGAACTGGACAGTTTAAGTTACAAATACAATAAATTCATAAATGATGTCTATGTTCGGCGAAATTTTCTGAAAATTTGTTTGCAATCATTTAGATAAAGAATTTATCCCTTAAACAACTCTCATTACTATTTCAATACGAGAAAAGTTTCTTTGTTGCTGCAACTGTCACAAAATAAGTTTAAGTTAAAAATATGCAGTTGTAAGTGTTCATGCTGTGATTTCACAATCACGGAAAAGGACTTCAGTTTGCAACATAACGTTAAGGTATGGCGCTAACAAGGAAATTATAGTTTGAAACAGCCAGGTCAGTTTTAACATAAGTGTCCAGACCTTTTTTTTTTGTATGGCCGGCCGTGATTCAGAAAATCAGGAGCTGAAAGGAGAGTGATGAGGACGTGTATTAGGAAGCTTTCAAATTTATCTGGAGTGATGCCAGAAAATTACGGAAAACATAAACCAGTGTGGTTGAATCCGGAATCGAACACTGGTTGTCCCGGATGCGAGTCTAGTGTCTTATCACTCGGTTCTCAGAGTCCGGAAGTCGCTACTTTACCGTCAGTTAATATATCTTCCGTATGTGCCTCAGTTTTAAGGCGTTCAGCCGCTTAAATTGACAAAAAATAGTCTCGCATTTATTTTTAAGCAATTTGAAATAACGATGAACATACCACCATATATGTCATCATAGGTGGAATACCCTTAAGACCCTGGGTTGTAGATTGTTAGACTCGTGCACCATATTTTGCATTTGTCTTCCATTATCGCCAAACTTTACATAGCCACACAAAGAATTTTTTGCAAGGGTTTCCTATCTATTAGCCCAGTACAGGCCCCGTGTATAACTGCGCAGACTGTGCGTTTGCCCAGAGTGTCTTCTAAGAAGGGATGGGCGTGGGTGCTACTCGCAAGACGATAGTTTTTTTCTTTAAATAAAAACATTACCTCAATACAAAATTACAAACTTTGTAATTGTATTTATTTCGAACATGCACGTAAATTGTAACTCTCACTGGGATAATACAAAAAAAAAGTATTATGTCTCTATTAAATAGAGAAAGAAATTACCTTTTCCATCTGAACATATCAGAACAAACAATAAGATACCAGCGTAAATGATGAGCCTACTTTCCTCAAAGCGGGTACAAATTAACAGTGAGTATTAAAATCCACTTACATGCATCTAGAAATATTAAATGATAATATTAATTTACACGTATGATAAACGAAGTACACAAAAGATAAATCAGCTTACTAAGTAATATATGCGTTACCTAATTTGATAAAATTGCGGGAAAAATTTTCTGAGATGCCTTTCTATCCTAAAGATAAAAAATGGCTGTCGTTTTCGGAATATTACCAAAAAATGAACGAAATCCACAAGTCCAGTCAACAAAGTAGAATATGCGTGCCAAGATTAATAAACTTCGGAAAATACTTCCTCATTTATGTCATATTAGTATATGTGTATGGCCTACTAAGTTAAATAAGATTATAAAATATGTATTCCCTCAGATATGACAAATTATTCTAAATATAAAAAAATACTACCGTTATGAAAATATTAATATAAAGTGAACTAAAAACGCAATCAAATATCAAATCAAATTCCCAAGCTGTATATGTCAACCAAGATTATTAAAAGTAGAAAATAAATGTCTCGGTTATGTCAAACTAAATAAATGGCCGCATTTATGAAAATATAAACATAGGATAAATAACATGCAATTGTCTAGTCAGCTTACTTATTTGTAAATGTTTACTGAATTTGATGAAATTCAGAACAATATTTGCTGAAATAACATATATTAAGCTAAAAATGAAAAAAAAATATGGCAGCCGTTTTAAAAATGTGAATATAGGACGAACAAAATACACAAAAATCAAGTAAACTAAGTAGTAAACTTATACGTATGTGCACATTAATCAACTTCGGCAAAATATTTAACAAAATATGTCTCACATTATGCTACAATATGAAATTGTTGCCACTATAAAAATACGAACACATAAATACACAAACTAAGCTTTGAAAATGTGGGCCTATAAAGGCTAAATAAACCGGCCTAAAGATATCCTTCTACAATACGTCACTTTTATCAAGGCATAATGTATGACAAAATTGTGACGATATTAGAATACATAAAGTGAGGCAAAGACAATTAATTTATTAAACACACATATTAAACGACACAAGTGCAAAAAAACATTACCGAACTAGTGGAAAAAGTGTTAACCTGGGAATATAAACGACAAAAATGAAATAGTTGATACTGAGTTAATTATCTCTAAAATATGTAACTTTCATTTCATGGCATGTTCTCAGACAGTTCATTTTATTGAAAATTAATAACCTACAGTTAATTTTATAACTGAAATTACTAAGTTACTATTAAATATTTTGCATGCGAGATTAATAAATTCATTTATTTCATAGTTGTATATGAATTATTAATAGCAAATATCTTTACGAGTTCTAAAGGTTAAGTTATCAGGCCTGATAATCCATTTAATAATAAAAATGATTATTATTTATAATATAAATTTGCTTACGAATGGGCAACTGCCCTCAATCACCTACCAAACCCCTCCTAAACTCTTAAAACCCCCTCATCATCACCAACTTCTCGAAAAGCTAATTCCAATCCCTCACCAATCACCTAAGCATAGACTGCATAAACTGCTCTGTTCTGCTACTCATCTGAATCTTCTCACTATCAAAATTTCCTCTTCCTCTATACGTTTCCTTAAATATGCAGCCTAACTTACCCTAGCCTCCCTCTCAATTCACCACCACGTGCATCCTGACCAGCCTTTCCATTCTTCTACTTTCCTTCAATGAGCTCCTCACCAATTCCTTCAGCATTACATATGGCTGAAAGTTCCCTTCGTCGTCACCAGCCTACCCTTGCCTTCTCCATTTAACCTTCTCCAACCTCACTGCCTGTGTTTACTCTTTGTCCAATTCCCGCATTTTCAAATCTACGTACGGGTCACACTCTGCTGCTGCATACTCCTAACATTAGCCGTACCATTGTAATGTAGAGATTTCCTTTAACGGCACTACTAACTCCCTTAACTATCTTTTCCAGCATACTTAGAGAGAGCTCTTCTCCCTTTATGCACAACTATCTCTCTACCTGCCTTCTCCACCATGTCACCATGCAATAGTAACCCTAGGTACTCGTATGCTAAAGTTTCCTCTATCTCCTGCTCACCTCATCTGCACACGTCCGTACTCCTAACCTTCTTCCTAGTAAACCTTACAGTCATAGTATTTTCACATTTATTTTCATTATATTCTCAACCGTTTACAATCGTATCACATGAGTGTCACTGTAAGAAAGCAAAGGGACCAGATCGAATAGGAAATTATATGTTAAGTATGGGAGAAGGAGAGGTATGCAGGTACTTGCAAGCACTGTTTAGCAGGTCGCATGATCTTGGTAAGTTGCTAGTGGAGCTGAAGGAGGCCGTGGTGGCTCCGATACATAAAGGGGGAGGAGAGAAAACGAAACCAGCCAATTACAGGCCAGTGAGCATAACATCAAACGTTAAAAAGGTGCTGGAGAGGGGCATAAGTAACTGTATTGAGAGAGTAATGGAGAAGAAAGAGAGCATAGATGACAGACAAACATGGCTTCAAAAAGGAGATTTTGTGTGAAACAAAATTACCGGGTTGCTGGAAGATATAGGGAGGCTGTGGATAGGGGCAATCAAGTGGATGCCTGTTTTGTGGATTTCGAAAAGGTTTTCGACAAGGTGTCACATATAACTATAATGGTTATATTAAATGAGCTGTTGGAGGATAAGACGGTGGTAAATAGGGTGGGGGAGTAAATGGTTGGAAGAACCCAGAGAGTGAGAGCAGGTGGCGCATCCTCAGAGGTGTGTATGGTAACATCGGGAGACCCTCAAAAAAGTATTTTAGGGCCTCTTCTCTTTCTAACTATGGTGGGGAGTTTGGCAGCTAATATTAACTGTAGTGTGCGTCTGTTTGCTGATGACTGTGCGATGTACAAGTTGGTTGGAGAGTATGAGGTCCTGCATGATGAAATAAATAAATTGGAATAGTGGACGACAGAGAACAAAATGAAAATAAATATAAACAAAACAAAGATTTTGAGAGTTACTGAAAAGAGAGAGGTGGTCAGGGAGAAACACAAATGGGAAGGCCAAGAGATTTGGGAGGCAGATGCACAAAAATACTTGGGAGTTACTCTTCAGAACTACTTGGGTTGGAGCGAGCAGGTGAAGAGGACTACAAGCAAAGAGAGAAGAGCCCTAGCTCTGCTGGAGAAGGTATTAAAGGGCACAGACAAGATGGTGAAAGAAAAGGGGTACACAGAAATGGTGAGGCCCATTTTGGAATATGCGGCGGTGGTCTGAGGCCCATATCAGGGGGGAAAGTGGGGGAGGTTGAGGTGGTACAGAGAAGGGCTGCTAGGGGGTTAACAAATAGTAGGAGGACACAGGGAGACAGATGAAGAATACAGACCATCCGTAATGGTTAGAACTTCGGGATAGGGCACACTGCAGGAGAGGAAGAAAGTGGAGCAGCTGGTAAGGATGTTCAAGGTGCTGGCAATGAAGGAGGGCGGGCAGAACTGGGAAACATGGTACACAGAGAGACGTTCCTGAGAAAGAAGGAGATCATGAGTGGAAAATACAGAGGGCTGGTAAGAGGACGGAGAGAGGAAAACAACACAATGATGGCAAAAATAGTTAAGGTTGTTGAAGTGGGGAAAAAACATAATTTTATATTTGTATGAAATAGTGTTAGTTTTGCACACATTACTTGAGAGTACACATACTTATAACGGGAAAAAATTAGCTTGTCTAGTTTTCCCGTGATGGCACTTCAAAGTCAAAATTTGCATATTTTTACTTCATACAAAACTTGAAAACCAGTTAACATAATAAAATGGAAAAAAATTACATCAAAACTACTTGTTACTGTCTATGGCTTGTAGCATATAAAACCCATTACAACAAATTTTCAAAATTTGAAATTAGTTTTGGTACTTTTAAAAATTTATTTTAAACATAAAAATATTTCATAATGACGTGTAGTTTTGATGAGATGTTTTCCATTTCATTATATTTACTGGGTTTCAAGATTTGTATGAAGTAATAATGTGCAAATTTTGACTTTGAAGTGGCATTACGGGAAAACTGGCTGAGCTTTTTTTTTTTTCGTTAGAGGTTAATGTACTCTTAAGTAATGTCTACAAAACTAACACTATTTCATACAAATATAAAATTATGAATTTTTCCCCACATGAACGACCTTAAGGAGTGGAATTAGTTGGGAAAGGATGTAGTGAAGCTAACAGGAGCAAGAGTAAATATAATTTGTAGGTTCTAGAACAAAGATTTTTTTAAGAACTTTTTTCGGTCAATTTCCTCAGGATTAAGAAACAGGAAATTTTATTATTTATGTCAAACGTCTAAAAAGAAAAAGGGAGCAAAAAAAGACGTCGGTAATAAATCTTATTTTATAAATAGAAAATTAATTTTTAATTCGTCGTTATAAAATTTAATTTTTTACAAATTAAAAAAAATTGTTACTATGAGATTATTGGAAAGGAGGGAAGAGACATTTTTTGATAAATTTTGACACTCCGAAATATTATCCCAATTAACTCTGTCTTAAATTTTTTCTATAATATTTTCTGACAATTTTTGATAATCTGAGATGAAATTCTAGTTATTTTAATTTTTTAATGTTTCTACAACGTTTTACGACAAATTTTCTTTCCATGGGATACTTTTAAAATTAAATCAATCTTGAAAAGAAAAGTTTCTTGTCCTAGAACCTACAAATAATATCTCCCAGTAAGGAAGTTAAGGGAAAGGTTGATGTGGCCATGGGATTGAGGAATGGTGGGTTGGGTGTTTGTTTCCTTTCCACGGCGCAGTAGCCAAATGCAAACAAGTAGCTCAATTCAATTAAAAATCTTGCAACTTGTCCCTTCTACCCACCTCTGCATACAAAATACAGTCATCAACAAACAATCTTATTTTTCCATTTTCAAATTCTTTAGTTTACCACTTTTTTACCTTGCAATACACACAAAATAAAATATTTGAATGTTTTAAGACAACTAGAAAGAGCTGACAATCTGTAAAAATATTGAATTGTCTGCAGTGCAAGTTTCTACAAGGGTAAAAAATAGGTATCTGATGTTTTAATTGAAGCTAGTGTTTCTGCTGCATTGATTTTATTATGGTTGTCGAAATTGTAGGAAGTCATAAATAAGGTTCACATAACCACTGCAGGTGAAATAAATAATAACTGGCTGCCGAATCAATCAAACTAACATAGACATATTGACAGTGCTTGTTATGCGTCAAGGTGACTACTTACTGGAAAATTATAATTAGATAAAATTAATGTCCGTGTTTCTCACCTGATAAACACAAAAATATAACGAAAAATCCGAAAAATACTAATTCTTGTAGCGAAATGCTACATTCTTTAGGCCTACATGTGCATAACTCAATTGTATTAGGCTACATAGCGGGTTATTAATGTCTCTCCCCACACCCTTCAATTATATCACATGATTGATTTTTGTGAGAAACGATAGCTCCTTCCTGCTTATACCGCACAGATAAATCCTAAATATGTATTTAAATTTAATAATTTATATTTGATTGCATTAAGTGAACAGTTCCACTTATGTTTCAATTGTTTTTTTCTGTTTGTCATTAAAATGATAAAATTTCTATCAGGAGTAATTTTTAAAGTTCGTGGGAATACTGCACAAAAGCAAAAATAGTGTAGGGTATAAGTGAGCACATTGAAATAATAAACATAATGTCATTGTCTAAATCACGACCTAACAAGTAAAGGTCTGGACACTCACATGTCTACCAACGCAGTTGGGTTGGCCAACTTGCTAATTGGTTAAGTACCCGAAATAAAAGTTGGCTTTATTTTAACACTTAAATCGCTTGGAAAGTTACTGTTCACTGCTAGCCCTTATCGCAACTTTGTGACAAACGAACTCGAACTTCCTATCGTCTTCCCCACTACCGCTATGTTAAAAAAATACCTACTACTGGAAACCTAATTTTCACGCCACATGAAATTCTATACTCTGATCTGTACAAAATAAGTTAGTGTGGTAGCGTTCATTTTCACATTTCTTGTTTATTTAAGTGAATCAGAGTTAATTTTACAATTCAATAACTATGTTAAATTTGGTCTGTTTGCTCGCAGTTGCTGAGATACGTTTAAGAGGCACGTTGGCAGCATTTGGATCAGTAGACGTTTCATTGGGCGTATTCGTCGTTTATGGTCTTGGCGCCTTGGCTAACTGGCATGTTGTGGCTGGGATAAATGCACTTTTACCAGTCATCTCCTTTGTCAGCATGTTCTTTATCCCAGAATCTCCTACGTATCTGGTGAACAAACAAAAGACGACAGAAGCGGAAAAGTCTCTTAAGAAACTGAGGTAATTTCATATTTATAAAACGTAGTTTAAGCAGCAGAAAAAAAGCATTTTCAATGGGGTTTCTAATACGTATAAAATATGTATTTGTTAGAAATTGTTGAAGACAAAACTTAAGAACGGTTTCTTAATAATAGACGTTAATTTCAGAGTTCTCTTCCCGTATGTATAAAACTGATGAACCAATTTGTTTTTGCTGAACGTTTTTGAATTAGTAAACGCTTAGAATTTCAGTTTTTTTCAACAAGTTGACATTAATAATAGTGTTCATTTCTGAAATTTATTAGAACCTCCACTAGGTTCATACAGCAAATGACCAATTAATTGAAAAAAGTGGCATTTTCAATAGTAAATATTTTTATTGTAGTTATTTATTAGGTTTTATAACAAAATAGCAAACTTTGTTAGCTACATAAATATTAACAAGAGTTCTGTGGAAGCCTTGATTGCATGGGTGTATATGTGCTTACGATATGATTTGTTTTAAAAGTCTGTGGAGGCCTGTAACATATGCTTTAATCATAAAGTATAGGTAATACATTTTAATAGCATTTCAACCATTGTAATGATTTTTTTAACAATTATTGTATTTAGAGTTTTGTAATTTTGTGTCGTAGCTTGGAAATTACCATAGATTGATTTGACCAGAAATTTAAAACAGAGCCAATTCAACCACGTACAGTTGCGAAAGAACGCGGATCATGATTAATTATAGTATTAAATATAATACAAACTATACCAGCGACTGAACCGTATTAAAAATTACTTCAGCAATTTAAGTATTATTAAAATATATATTTATTAACCTTTTTAATTAGCCTTTTTGCAACAGAATGTGTTTTAAAAAATTTAACGTTTAACGAATATTGATTTAAATAGTAAATCGTTTCGTAATAATGTAAGTTTATTTCATGTGCCCTCTGTCATACGCCATCTTTGAAAAAGCAACGTCGTTAAGAAAAATGAATATCATGTTTGTAACAGAATATGTGGTTTGCGTAAAGATAAACGTAAATAATTATATAGTAAAAATGCTCATAAACTACTTGCGGATTCTGTCATTAATATGGGTGTATAGGTGATTCAACGTTGCGAATCCGTTGGTCAAGACTTTCATAAATGATCATCTGGCGTAGAAAAAGTGAAGATTTAGTATTTGTAGTGCAATCCCTATATTTTAAACATTGAGTTGTATTTTGCTTAACTAAACGGAAACTTTTTTATAATTTATTCGGCGTGTTAATATTTGCTTGCCCAGTTCCGGTTTAATTTTGAAGCAACGAAAAACTAAATACTGTTCATAATCTGAGTTTTAAATATCAGAGACATTATTGTACAAAAATAACTGCAGAAGTATTTTAACAAAAATTAAAATATGCAATATCAAGAACAAAATATTAACGAAATATGATTTATAAACCGAGTGAAATATGTCGTAAAATAATTCAAATTCATGAGTTATTTAAGGAGCCAACAAATAATTTCAAGAGCTTAGTTGAAGTGAAAACCAAAATTAAATCCTCAAATAAAACTAACATTAGCTTACTAAAATAGCTTTCAAATAATTGTTCGAGTGAATGTAGGGATAGCATTGTAACACATCGAGTGGCTCCACAAATTCACTCTGACTCCAATTTTATAATCTTGTTCTTAGATCGCCTATGGTAGTATTTATTGGTTAAGATAATATATATTTTGTATGTTAGAAGTATTTTTAATTTATTGGCAGATCTGTTTTTCTAGAATTGCTACATTAGTCTCATGTGTGAATGTGTATATCTCAAACAACTTAATTGATAACAGTTCAATTAACAATCAATATGATTTCAGGGGAAAGCAGTACGACGTCACTAACGAGCTTCAGGAGATAATTTTAACAGTTCAGGACTCGGCCACCAGCCAAAACGGAAACTCACAGAAGATAAAAGCTCTTTTTACAAAATCAGTAGTGAAGCCGTTTCTGATACTTGTGTCTTATTTTGCCATCAGCCAGTTTAGTGGCATGAACTCTTTTACCTTTTACTCGGTACACATTGCTCAGGTAAGTATACAGTTTGTATATAAAATACATGCTTAATATCATAATTAACATAACTAATAGAGCTACATTTTATAAACTTCATAAATTGGTATTTTTTAGAATATCAGTACAATCAGTCCTCTTCTTTCATACAAAATGTGTATGAAAGTTGAATGACGAACTTGCATGTTGTGCAGAGGGTTCCGTTCCAAATCATCTAAATCAGGATAACAAGAACAACTGAAATTTTAATGAATATATGTTTTATTATTAAACTACATGTAGGTTTATTATTTTAATAGATCATTTCAAACATTCAAAGTAAACAATTATTTCAAATTTGCATGAGGATTTACAATAATGGTGCAGAAAATTACGAGTGTTTAGTAGTGTTTATTGGCTAGTAAAGGTTGCTGTGATTATTTTTGTAGTTAATGCTCGAAAGTCTAAAACCACTGCTATAAAAGTAGAATTATGGGTAGTAATAACTGATGTTTGAAATTCTTAAACCTTTGAACATTTAATGTATAAATGTAGAGTATTGCCATAGTTTTTACCTTAAAAATACCACTATTTCATTACAGTTCCTAACAAATTTTTAGCTTCTTTATAATGTACAGCTTTACGTATAAATTTATGTAAAGAAGTATTTTTATGACATTTATTTGCATACGCGAAGAATAAAAACCGTAATATTTATGGACCCTGAAATTTTAGGCAATCTCACGTTATAAGTAAAACAATATTATATGGTTTAATCATGAAAAAATGTCTCTAAATTAAAGCGTAATTCTATGGTGTTTAAGGAAATATTATAAGCAGTGTGTTCGGAACTTTCTTAGCAATATTTTTAATTGCTCTCTACAATGTTTCAATAGTCGAAAAACTTCACGTATATAAGTGTAAATAGAAGTAATTTAAATAGTGTTCTGCAAGAAGAGAAAGGTCACATATGTCACGGTACAAAATGCCAACCACTGAATATTATTGCATAACATATAAACTAGTGAGTTACGCCATGACACGTTAATTAAATAAACCAGTCTCTGCATACATAAAATACATAAATTTTCAGTTATTGGAAACAAAGACTGTTGACGAAAAGGGAGGATACTGAAGAATGACTTGGTCGAACTCAAAAGTTCTGGGCAATCAATGGCGGCTGGTCAGGTTATCTAGTTAACCTGCAGGCTTTACAAGATCACCACCTCGAACATAATTTTTAAATTTCACCTTAATGTTGCTCCAATGTAGGGCCACTAATGTCGCATATGTTAGATACTATATTCGCCACCAGGAAGCTCTAGACTTCTTTAGTTAACTAAAAACACATTTATAGTACACACATATGCCCGACCCAACATGTTACTTTCTTCAGATATACATATTTGTTTAGTAAATACTCGAGCCGTCTACTTGTTTTCCACTTACAGAGCTATTCTTGTTTTCATTGCCTTTCACATGTACTGTCACAACAAATCAAATTCTGTGCTCGGAATCTCGGCCACAGGTGTTTACCCTGGCGTTAGGATAAAAATGCACTATAGTACGTCTTTTTAAACAAGTTAACAGCATAATAATAATAATAGACAACTGCTGAAATTAATATCAATTCATGTCGGAAAATTATGCAGGTCGGGTGTCAAGAGTCGATGTTGAGCAAATTCAGAATAACTTAACCAAATATTGGCGGAATAACGCAGACAGTTCCAGAACTCAGTACGCAAACTCTACCAGCACAAAAAATCATTCGATAAATTTTTCAAAAATATTTAAAAAATATATGTTGCTAAATTATTCGCAACTGCTAAAAATGCCTTCCAAAGTAAGATATAAATGACATATTCCGTCAAATACATTATGCACAGGTTGGTTTTATGGAACTAGGTAATCTACTGATGTTACACAGGACGAAGTACGAATATTTTCGAGCATGTACTTTTTCCGGTGACGTATTAGTTGATTCTTATTATAGTTTAAACATTGAAATGTTATTACTCAAAACAATACCACCAGTAACTACGAACTGTCGCGTTATAAACGCTTAAGACGAAATACGTGAGAGAACATGCTACACCATTGCTATTTCTGAAACGATCGTTCAGTGCTTGCAAAGCACACGACAGTACAAGGGTGAAAACAGGGGTGGGGGGTTCGGGTTCAAAACTCCCCGAAAAATGAAGGACAAAAAAATTAATATTACTATCACCAGTATATTCAATTTTTCGATACTAATACTGCTTAAATAGCACCATATTGCACCTTGAAACCCACATTTTTCCGAGGGAGGACCCTCGGACCCCCCGCTTTGACTGTGGGGATCGGTATGCTTTTATAAAATTTCCCATTTGAACCCAACCTCCCCCTCCCCTCCAACAGAAATCCTGGCAACGCCACTGCGAAAGTATGGATGTGCCATTACACAGGACAGACAACTCAATAATTGAGTTTAAAAATATTAATTTACTCTCATGAGCTTAGTATTAAATAGTGCATGTGATTACTATTGAGTTCAACCGTCCTTAAATAATTCCTTATTTACTATAAACTGAAACGTAATATAAGTCAGAATGAATCAAGTACGGTTTATACCTGTGCTAACTAAAACGTGTTTTAAGTTACATCAAATTAAAGTATGATTTCTGATAACTTAATAATTTGGGGTTACATACAACAGTTTTATACAGAAGTTAATGATGATTGGAACAGGTGTGACATGAAACACTGATTTACCAGCTCAGTGCTTCTGATCCTTGTTATGAACATGAATAAGACATTTTAACCGGCCATCCGTGTGACATTAGGGCAGTGTCACAGATATATTTAATATTAAACATGCGTTGGTCCAACGTTAGCTTAACCAAAAGTAGATAATGGAGGCCACGAGCTATAATTTGTAACATAAAATTTTAAATTACCGTCTAATCAAAATATCATCTGAAATAAAATAAAACCTCATCTGTCATTTATGTCGTGGAAGATGTAATTTCAAAGCATTCTCAGCTCACGTCCTTGCATGCTTAATATTTAGATTGTAACTGTAAAACTACTCTATTCTGTGGAAAGTGCGACATTTGCTCAATTGTATGCAGAACATAATCTCAGACGTCGATACCTCATGTTCTGCTCGATACAGTTCAAGATGTAGCCTATGTCATCGGTAAGAAGACTATCTTGGACCGTTAATGACAAAAAATCGCAACATAAACGACTTCATGCGTGCTTGACAGATTTCCCGTTTCTCAGACGCAATCTGTGCCCAACTAACGACTTGCTTACTTTGTTTAGTGTTAGGCAACGCTTTCTGTAAAGTGTTTGTCTCTATGGTATTCTCCACATGTTTTACCATATTTTGTCAACTTTCGGTGTTATCGGCGTATGCTTACGTCTTATGACTGCAATATTTCGTCAATATACTATTGCCGCCAGCTTAAGAGGGCGTGGTACATAATTCAACGCTAAAAGCATTAATCTGTAACTGTGGTTTCTTGAAGCCATTTTGCAAAATTTAAACAATAGCAATCCTAGTCAATAGTTTTAGCCAACGTTTTAATCAAAATTGTTTCCAGTGTTACGAACTTCTGAGGCACAATCTCTGACACCGGAACCTCGTGCATTTAACAGCGGCGCAAGAGATTACTGGTAAGGAATTAGTAATTCTGGATAAATATTTACTCATAGAGTTGGCAAATACAATTACCTAGGATTACCAGTGAGTGTTTTATTAATATTCGCTTCGAAAAAATTTTAGAAATCAATTGATGTTTTCAGCGTTTATTTATCTACCACGCACTCTTAACTCGTTAAAATTAAAATTTTACCTATCTTACGTTCATCATCAGTTGACTTTAGTGTAACGTGTTTAATAAGTGCATTGCGATGAAAGAGTTTCATTAATTAGTTAATGCAATTTTTTTTTGCCACGAAACGCATTCAATAATCTGAAAATACAAAATAATATTATTCATATAACGTATGCATGCCAATTTTCATAGTTGACTGCGTGATGAACTAATATTTTGAAATAATATGTTTGTATTAACTTTTCTTTCACTTAGTTTTAGCACATGTAAGTTGTCTTGCATTTTGGTTTTGCGTTTTATTTGTGTTTCTGCAGCTAATTTTAAGTGTTCCATAAAAAAGTCTTCGTAAGTAAACTGAGCTTGTGCTCTAATCGGTAACATTTTTGAAGTACAAGAGAACAATAGAAATAATTAAATAGCCTTTTAAAACTACTGAAAATCTAAACAAATTTCAATAAATAGATTTGAATTCGTGTGGCAATATTACGAAAGAATTTAAATCATTCGTTTTGTGAACGGTCTGAAATACAAAAATTCCACAAAACTTCTGAATAAAGTTCAAAGTGAAATTCACAAATGTTCACGCAATACCTAAAATATTTAAAAAGCTCTCTAATGATTTACAATTTCTTATGATTCTTGCACCGTATACGTCATGTTTTAATTTTTCAGGTAACAGCACCGAAATTTAACCCATACACAATGTCTACAATAACAGGAATCACACGACTTGTTAGCACGGTTTTTGCATGCATCCTTTTGAAGAATTTGGGAAGGAAAATGCTCTCACTTATGTCAGGTATGTAAATGTATATGATTTGTATATTTATCTACTTTAGACGATAGTGTGGATTTAAAGCGTTGTTTATCCAGACTATGCTCAAGGTATAAGTAACCGTAACGTTCACAAATCTGGGAATATTAATGAGGTATAAAACTCGCGACATGATTTATAGTTGACAATTAAATTTTTAAAGCACCAAATGATATTTGTGCCTTTGATGTTCTATTAGTGTGACATTGAATATAGGCCTAGGTGTATAGGCATCAAAACTAACCAACACGAAACATATTATTTTAATTATATGTATTTTGTTGTAATTATGGTAAAACAGTATGACACCTTAAACCATATGACAACCTATAATCGTTTCTGGAAATTTACGGTTTACATAGGTTTCATTTAAGTAGTATATTACAGAGCTACAGAAATATAGAAGATGTAATTTTATGCAGCATGCCTGTACATTCGCTAATTCAGCGTTTGGTCCGTTCTGGCGATGTGGCATCTGATAAACGCATCTAGGTCACTCTTATACTGCTCGACAAACCTAAGTGTGTCTCGGAAAATATATGAACTACAGTCGTCCCCTTCTCTGACATACCTCACTCACCCTTTAACTCTCATTTGTCCCGCTACATCTTCCCAGCTAATAGCGAGCACAGCCTTGCCGTCACGACATGCACTGCGTACAGTCTCGTCAGCTGAAAAGTGACAACCAGTGTGTAGCTAGTTTTTGTCCAGGTCATATCGTTTTCAACCGCGCATCTACAAGGTATATCATTGCACAGACCTATTAGACCTACTGCACATGGTCGCTTACAATGTGAATGGAGTGTACGGGGTATGCTCCAAGACATTACCCTCCCCTACAATCACACGGTGGCCTCAAAACACTAGTGCTGTTAATACTGTAGTGGTGTATACGGGAAATCTTTGGTATAATCTGACTGAAATAAAATATGTATATATTTTAGAAATAATCAGTTGTTATTTGTCATATTTTGAATGTGTGTATGTGCATATAAAATATTTACACACACTCGCACACACACATATATATACACACTTATTTATATTAAATGAGACTACGAAAAGAGCGAACAAATAAAGTATGAATAACGAATTGTTAAAATATAAAGACAAGACTGTCGAAAACAATTTTTGGAACATAAGCCAAAAGAATATTTGTCGACTTACGCTCAACTCGACGAAATATGGCTTATAATATTTTTTGGTCACAAAACAAGCTATTAAATAAACTACAAAGTTTGTTGTTACCTCGCCGTCTAGGGTTATATTGAATGTGTTTATCGATGTTACCGCTATAAAAAATTACCTTTAACTAACACAGAATCAAATATTAAATAATTTATTGTTGGTTATTTGATGTTTAAGGTACAGTAAGCATCATCAGTAGATAGATTTAGTTCCATCCAGCACAGGAGCCGGAGTGAGGAGCCCGACCGAGTGAGGAGCTCCCCCGCCATGTTGAAACGTCACGTCCCCGGCCGCCATGTTGGATGACCTTGACCTTTAACCTTGACCTTTAACCTTGACCTTGACCTTGAGTGTCAAATTACCAAAATTTTCCAAAATTTCGAAAATTTTAAAAACATTTCAAAAAATTCAAAATATTCAAAAAAATTTCAAAATTTCAAAAAATATCGAAAACAAATATTAACTCCATTTTGTTTCCGAGCACCATCTTGTTTCCGGCCGCCATCTTGGTGTTTCTTACAAAAATTTTTCGATTTCACATTCCATTATAACACCGCACATATTTAATAAATATAATTTTTAATAAAAAATTTTTTAATAAAATTATTTTTAATAAAAGCTTTTTTAATAAAAAACTATTTAATAAAAAAACTTTTTATATAAAAATTATTTAATTAAATCAACAAACCGGCATGTCTTACCCGGACGAGCTCCATCGACACACTGATGCCCCCACCACTTTTTACATGTATATATTAACTTATCCCCCC